>JAXFYN010000899.1:0-80030 GCA_036172215.1 Camellia granthamiana
CGCTCAGAATGGGCTTTGAAGGACTACTCTAGCCTCGGGTGCCCCTATCCCTGCCTCGACCGCATGCTGGGGCCTGTCTTTCTCCCCTCCCTGTTGCTGGATGAGGTGCTACCGGTGCTGGTCCTGCCACCACTGGTGCCTCTAGAACCTGAAAAACAGTTGTCAACATATCAATTATAGTGTGTGTATCAAATGTAGGCATAGTATGCAGAATAAGTGGTATGCAGAGATCAGATACAATATGAGTACAGTGTGCCAATGCAGTGTGTCAATGCAGTTTGGGAAAGACTACAGTTGAAATGCTGGTGTATCAGTGGAAAGATGATAGCATGAAATGCTGAACTGAAGGAAATTACCTGGATGTCGTAGAGACTAAGTAGCGTCTCCCTCCTCTGCACCATGCCCATCAAGGAAGCCACTAGCTCGATTAGGCTCCCCGTATACTCTATAGATGCCTGCAAATGCGTTTGACTGATCAATATCTCGAGTAAACATATCTGAAATGGAAATGTGGGGTGCAAATGATAAAATGTGGTCCATACCTAGGACGACCATCAAACTCCAACAAGCTCGTGTCCAGCCTCTGCCAGCTCAATCAGAATTTGATAAGCAGTCCCGATAAGCCTCTAGCATATGAGCATAGTGGGAAGCTCTAGCCAATGAATAGCCTGCTCAACAGGGGGAGCCCCTCTAGCATGGGCCTGAGTCGCCTCGCCTGTCACAGGAGCCCCTGGCCCCTTGCCTTCGTGAGCGCCCGTCAGAGGACGCATAAGGTAGGTTTGAATAAAGGTCGTGTATTCACTCTCGTCTCTGAAGAAATCAGTATCCAAGCCCACCATGAACTGTATGACCACGTCAACAGATAGGCTATCCGCTGATCTCATGGACTCCGGAGGTGGCATCGGAACGATCTGATCCGGCAAGCCCACAATCTGGCGAACGAATCTCTCACTCAAGAACCAAGCCCGACAGACTGGGCCCTCTAGTAGAATCCGGAAGCACGATATGCCCCAAGCTCCCGCGTACTGATCCTGCACACCAACCGGCATCATGGCCTAAGGCTGCCACGCGATCTGCAAATAGAAAATGTACAGATTCTTAGTTGCCGTCAGTTGCTAAAATATGGATCATAACCGTTGTAAAGCAAAAATGACTGTGAATTTCAGGTTACCTCATGGGCGGTCACAGTATCAAAGTAATGGCAGAAGAAGGCAAATGACTCGCGACTCCAGCACTGGCACCGACCATCATATCGTCTCGAGTAGGGGAGCTCCTTTATGGGCTCTGTAGTGAGGGTTCGAAAACATGCATAAACCCATAGCTGCAAGGAAAGTGCAGTGATGTGTGATCAACAAAGCATGAACAAATGCAAAAAGTGCAAAGTAGAAAGCACAAAGCATGAACAGATGCATAAAGTGTAAAGCAGAAAGCACAGAGCATGAACAGATATAGAAAGTGCAAAGCAGAAAGCACAGGTGTTGAACAGATATAAAGCAGAAAATGAAAATGTAAAGTGCAAAGAGGGAATTGAAATATATAGGCGGGAGGTGGAGCTCATATAGTCGTATAGGGTGGCGAGACCAACTCCGCCCTAGTTATAGAAGCGTACCCGAGGAAGGGTCACCAAGGCGCTCAACAAATATAAACCCACAGAGTTCCACCTATTCAAAAACAAGGTGGTACTGAGGACAAACATCAAGAAGCCCCGGGCATACTGCTCCATCTCCCCCAGCGTCTCGAGCTCGCTCCCTTGGAACTGTTCGGCAAACCAACTATATCTCACCGTGGCTGGCCGGTACAGAGGTGAGCGCGCTCCCAACAGGTTGATCCAAGCAGTCTCATCGATAATGTCACGAACCCCAGCAGAGAGCTCGTCATACCAATCCTTCACTGTCATCGTTTCATACCGCCTATAGGCACAGAAGTCTCCCTGTGGCAAAGAATAGATGAATCAGATGAAATGAAGTGATAAAACTGTAGTCAGGTGAAAGGCAGTGCAAGAAATGCAGTTAAAAGAAAGGTAGGAATGCATGAAAATAGAGTTCATACATCAGAAGCACTAGATGAAAGGTGGGAGGCTAGCTCCCTCAGCAGGAGGTCCTCTGGTACGCGGCAAGCAAAGTCGCTAAAGTGCCTAATGCCTCCAGGCGCTAATATGTGTGTGCGGGGATGATATCTCACCGGATCAAAAGGCTGCACTCTCAATGGCAATGGCTCTAGCTCGAGCACTGGCGCAAACTCTGCCTCCAGGTCAGCTGTAATATCCTCCACCTCCGGCTCCTCTATCTCGGCAATGGACAAAAACACATGTGGAACCTCTAGTGGAGCCCCATCGAGTGGAATCTCATCTGTCATCTGGAAAATGGGTGAAAAGTATGTGAAAAGCTAGAAAAATGGAGAAAATAGTGTAAACTTGGAAAAAGTCAACCCTAGGAGAGAGAAAATGGGAGAAAAAGTCAAAGCTCGGAAAAGTTCACGAAACCTTAGAGAAGCTCGAGGGGAACAAGCCTAAAGTGGTGAAACCCGAGAAAAAGTGACGAAATCAAAATCTAATTGATTCAGAATGAAGAGAACTAAGAGAGTTTTACAAAAAAAGTTCGCGTGGGGCGTTGGCATAAAGCATGGATCTAGAGAGAGAAAGTGTCTAGAGAGAGAGAGGGGAAAGATTTTTGGCCTTGGAGAAGTGAGGAAATGAAGGCTTGTGACCTATACTTAAAGACCCGAAGCAAAAAGTCTATTTTGCCTCGAATCTACCATCAGTGGCTGGCAGGCCACATCTGTGGACGATAAGACTAAATGGAGGCCGACAGGTGGCCGGCAGTTTCTCCTGGTGGCCGGTGAGTGGCCGATGGCCCTCCTCTGTGTCTTGATGTTGTTTTGTGTCTTTGCTTCCCAAGAAGTGTGTGGAAGGTTCACTGTTGGGTCCAGATTGTTTCTAAAGGAGCTCAAAACTGTGTTTTGGCACACGATGTCCCACTTGTTATTATGAACGAGGTGTATCATTTTGAACATGTTGTAATTCCTTTGCGAGGTAAATCGGAGGTCGCTACTGGATATCGTTTTATTCATTTTGCTAAATTACACCTTTGTTCTCTTCCTTTGCATAGAATGTGCATTTCACATATATGTATGCTGCATGCGTGTCTTGCATCCTGCATCCGTGTCTTGCATCATTTATGATTCATGCATAGAACATGCTGTCAATTTTTACATAGAATATGCTTTTGTTCCTTGCATAGAACATGCTTTCAAATTAATGTCATACTTCGGTTGTCCACCTTGCATGGAGTATGCTTAGTGCATCTATCGCACTTGTTTTCTTTGTGCATCTATCACACTTGTTCACTTTGTGGATCTATCACACTTGCTTTCTTTGTGCATCTCTCGCACCTGTACTTTGTGCATCTATCGCACTTGTTCACATCTATTCCACTTTGCATCTTTTGTTATGTATCTCAGGATGCGTGAAGCACAGCTCTGGGTGTGTTTTATCTCAGGACGCATGAACCGCGAGCCCGAGCAGGTTTCTCTTTTATCTCAGGATGCGTAAAGCGCAGCTCTGGGCGTGTTGTATTTCAGGACGCATAAACCGCGAGCTCGGGTGGGTTTCTCTTGTATCTCAGGATGTGTGAAGCGCGGCTTTGGGCGTGTTGTATCTCAAGACGCGTGAACCATAAGCCCGAGCGGGTTTCTCTTGTATCTCAAGACGCATAAAGCGCGGCTCTGGGTGTTTGTATCTCGGTATGCATGAAGCGCGACCCCGAGCTGGTTTCTCTTTTATCTAAGGATGCGTGAAGCGCAACTCTGGACGTATTGTATCTCAGGACACGTGAAGTGCGACCCTGAGCGGGTTTCTCTTTTATCTCGGGACGCATGAAGGGCGAGCATGAGTGGTTCTTCTTGTTTCTCGAGACGCGTGAAGCGCAAGCCTGAGCAGTTTTTCTTGTTTCTTAAGACGCGTGAAACGCGACCTTGAGTGGCTTTTATCTCAGGACGCGTGAAACGTGACCCCAAGCGATTTTTGTTCCTCTGTTTCTCAGGACGTTTGAAGCCCGACATTGAGTGTTTTTTATCTCGAGACGTGTGAAACACGACCCTAAGCGATTTACGTTTCTCAGTTTCTTAGGACACGTGAGGCGCAACCTAAGCTGTGTTTTCTTTCCTCGTCTCGTGTTTTGGCATGGTCAGATTGTGTTTTAGATCTTTTTGTAAGGAACCCTTGTTGGTTTTAAGCTTGAAGTTGCTCATTCATATGTTGTTATCTTGTTGTATTTGTTGAGTGTTTTTTATCTCGAGACATGTGAAACACGACCCTAAGCGATTTACGTTTCTCAGTTTCTCAGGACACGCGAGGCGTAACCTTAAGCTGTTTTTTCTTTCCTCATCTCGTGTTTTGGCATGGTCAGATTGTGTTTTAGATCTTTTTACAAGGAACCCTTGTTGGTTTTAAGCTTGAAGTTGCTCATTCATATGTTGTTATCTTGTTATATTTGTTATTGCTTATTGCATCATCTTGCATGATCATGAGTTTTCTAAATAGCCGGCTTCGCAAAGCATGTGAGCCCAACTTTCAAAGTTGCATTGTGCATGTCATTTGCATCTTGCCCCAGAACTATGCTGGTTTGATTCCTTGCAAAAAGGATACGTAGATAGCTTGCGGGCGTAACCATTTATTTTTATCTTAATTGTTTGTCCAAGTCTTACAGCCTCGTCAAAATGGGTCGTCTTCAGGCTTTGACATTCACTCACGTAATTTCATGAGTCCGATTTCTAATAAAGAGGGGCAACTATAGACACCCCATGTTTTACGACCCTTACGACTTGGACGTCATCGCTTGCACACCCAATGATGAGTCCATATGCTTGAAACATGCTCGAAGTCCTCGACGTCGTCGCTTGCATAGCTTTGAGCCTTTCAAATCCTATACCCATGTTGCTTTATTTTGGACTAAAACTTTGAATTTTCAAGCCTGTAACCTCTGGTGGCCTGCCGGCCGCTGCTATGGGCTGCCGGCCTTTGCCCTTTGTTGCGGGCCACCAGTGATGGCCTGTCGGCCACCAATGTGTTTTGCAGATATTTTGTAACAGCTATGCCAGTTGTTTGCACAGATGCTTGTATCTGCTCCCATGTGTATGGTTGGATGTTTTTGAGGAAGGTTCATGTTTTTCTATATATAGAGGACCCTCTCTCACATCTTTAAGGTTAGAAAATTTTGGAGCAAAATTTTTCCTCTCTCTCTTGGAAATTTCTTAGCCTTTGCCTACACACTTTTCACCTTTGCCTATACACTCTTAACCAAACCTCTCAATCTTTGAGTTGAGGTATCTTTGAGCCTTGTTTGAGCTCTTGAGGGTGTGCTTTGCCTTGTTTTATTGCTAGAAAGTAATCTCTTCTTTAAGAGGTATAAAGCATCGCCTCTTTACTTGTTTAAATCACCCTTTTTCTTACTATTTTCCAACTATTTTTAGGCTGTAAAAACTCTGTATTTTTGGGCTGAAACTTGGGTATTAAGGTCAATAAAGGTTGAGGGGTGGTTCACTCTTCTTTATACCTTGTTCTCAAGACCTTTACCCTTGTGTTTCCCACCATTACACTATCTTTTTTTGAGCTTTTAAACACTGATTTTCAGAGTTATTTCAGTGGCTAAAATCATGCTTTGAAGTCCAAAATTGGAGGGGTTAGCCTCCCCTCCTTGTGTCTTGCTTACTAGCCTAGCATGATCTATGTTTTAGCTTATTATTCTAGCTATTTTTGTCTTAATTCCAGCATGGTTTAGGACTTATTTAGGACTATTTCTAAGTGTTTGTTGCATTTGAGTTTTGTTTTGCATGCTTGTAGTGTAACTTTCCTCATGGGTTTGGTGTTTTAGGCCTTAGACACCACCTTATTTGAGTTGATTGCATTTATTTATGGCTTTCCATACTTGTGATCACTCTTAATCATCTCTGCAACCTCCCTCATTTCTTGGCTTTTCATTTGATTTGAAAGTGGTTTCAAATTACTTGTTTGTTTAAGCATGAGATTGAGATGTCATGCTCAATGGTTTAATCCCTTTAGGGGTTCATTACCAATGGTATAATGTCTCTTTCATGCCCAAAGCAACTCTTGGTTTGAGCCTTCTTTCCATTAGAGGACTTAAATTCACCTTTTGGACTTAATTGATTAAAGAATTGAGAGGTAATTAAAATGAAGTAATAAAATTGAAACTAAAAGGTACAAGATAATAACTTGGTTTGGGTCTAATCGGACGTTAATTGAACCTTTGAGTCTTGAGTTGTTTCATACTCATTAGTGATGAAAACGGTTCAAGATTCATTGTCAACTACTTTCCTTGATCTTTCATGATAGCGAGGTGGTTTTAAGATTCTTATTTTGTTGCATTCTTTGAGCTTGCACACTTTGTTCACAAGCCATCATGCAATGAAATTGCACCCGTTGATGGTTAGTGCTCAAATTTTACTACTCCTTTGAGCTGTTCAAATGATAAGGAGGGGTAAATTGTGCAAACAAACCCTTGAGAATACACTATCTCTGCTCTATTTTCTCTCTGTTACAGCAGGACAATCTAGTCAGCAGTGGCCGGCAGGCTACCTTCTATGGCCGATAGGCCATCATCAGTGGACGGCAGGCCATCATCAGTTTGTAATAATTAGTTAAGTGGTTTAGCTAATTTGTTTTGTAATAAGTAGCTTAGTTTTAATTAGTTAGCTAGTTCGCTAGTTTATTCATTTGGAGCCTCCTGTGTGAGAACGTAATGTTGTAATAATGTGTATGTCTTCCAACCCCATGTCTTTCTCCCTTTTATTTACTAGCTTATGATGGTAAGTCTAGGGTATCATGTTTTGTTTAGCATTAGTCATGCTTACATCCACTTGTTTTGCATGCACCAAGGCTGGGCATCATTCTAACTTACATTGTCGTTTAAATACTTCTTTCAATACGTGCTTAGACCGCATGCTATCAAATTGCTTCATGTGTCATAATTAATAGCCGAGCCTATTAGTTGCATATCGCATGTGTTGCATTAGTCATATTGCCTAGTTAGGATCATGCATTATTCTAACTTTATCATCTATTTTTTGCTTGGAGTACTAGGTGTGCCTTTGCTCGCCTTAGCATATTGCATTTGTATGTTAGTGTTGCCATGTCAAAGCATATTCACCATGAGGCTAAGTGCTTATCTAATAAACTATTTGAATGCCTGTGGATGAAGGCTAGTTGCTTGAATTGGAATAATTTGAGTAATGTTCATATGCAATCGCTTTTTCAAGTGGTATATATTCAAAACAAATTTGCAAACAAACATGAATCAAGTGTTCCAATTCTTGCAAGTTAGTCTATACTTGTGTGTGTGCGCATCACATAGTAATGCTAGCCTAATAAACTGGAACAAGAGCATATAATGTAAATAAGATTCATATCATGATTAGTAGAGGCCGATCTTTGATCAAGCGAGCGGGGGTGCTCAATTCATGACCTTCCTCTCTCGTACCTAAGTTCTCGAGCCGAGACAATCTTGGTGATGACGGACACGTGGCCTTTGGCACGAGTCATGGGTTTTCTAGATTTTCTAAAAATATTTGGTGGCGACTCTGTATCTGGCAAAGCAATCCGTTTTTGGCATTTTTTTATTAAAAATTGATTTCCCAAAAAGATTTTCTGGATTGGGACTCTTTAGTGTTTATCTATTTCACATTGCACTTGTGGAGTCAGATTCAGAATCGTGGGAGCCCAACACTGTAGGGCTTATTCGTCTTCTGAAAGGGGGCGCAAAAAAGCTAAGCTACAATTACAATGGTATTAATATATATGAAAGCTGTAAAAATAAATAAATAAGTGAAAGAAAAAACTATCAACTCAAATGGATTGGAAGCTATAGCCTATACACCAATCCATGAGGACTTACAACAACACATCTATAGTATTCGAATCATAATTTAACACACTAAAAAGTTCTGAAACAGCACAAAAACAATGTTGAAAATCAAGTTTTTGAAATGGGAAAAGTGAGTGAAAATGGAATAAAGCTAAGGGGTTTCAACCAACCAACAAGCCTAAGGAAGGGTGGCTAACCCCTCTTCTTTTTTGTGACTTAAAATCACATTTTTAAGCTTAAAAAACACTGAAAAACAATACCAAAAGCAAAGAAAAGAGAGAGAAGAGATGACAAAATAAAATAAAATAAAAAATGCTCAAAGTATACCTCTTTAAAAAGAGGATATTCTTCTAGTTCACAAACCACAAGTTGAACACTCTCAAGAGGTTGAAATTATCTTCAAAAATCTCTGCAAAAGGCATCAAGTTTCAACTTGTGAGGTGTATGTGTGGTGTATATATATTGCAAGAGAAGAGGGAAGTATGTTGTACTTTGGCCAAAATTTTTCTAACCCCAAACCATGAGGGGAGGTCATGTATTTATAGAAAAATACCTTCTCACATCGGAAATATCTATATTGAGACAGCTGGTGCAAAGCATGCATATGGGGATAGTTGGCAACTGTCAAAATATCTCTTACGCTAAACATAGTTGGCCGGCCATGAAGAGAGACAGTCGGCCAATCAAAAATGGTCTGCCGACCACTTGTTGGCAGCTCTTCTCTGAGTGGTTAGGCTAGAAATAAAAAATAAGGGTTTTGGTTCAAAGGGGTTGCAAGGTTTAGGTTCTGAAGCTCAAAACGGAAGCCTTTTGCTAAAGAAATTGAACGTTTGTACAGCGTATTATTTCATCATCGAGTGTTCAACGCGAGGCACCCAAGTCTTAAGGGCGGTCAAAATGGGGTGTCTACAAGGAGGCCGAAAATTTTATATTAACCCTAAGGGATTGTTCATGATTTTGATGTAATGGATAAGTGATAAGTAACAATTGAAGAATCCTTGTGATTGTTGGTGTTGTGTGTAAAATGTTAATGTTTTGGAATGTGTTTGAGGTGCTTGCTTGCCCGGTTCGTGTGAGGACGATGAATGTGGGAATGCATTTGAGGTGCCCACTTACCCGGTTTGAGTGAGGGTGACGAATGTGGGGATGTTGTGAGCTGTCCACTGGTCAGTTCATGTGAGGACGACGAAAGTGGAAAGGTTTGAGGCATCCACAGGCCATCCGTGTGAAGACGAAAAAAATGTGGAGGTTCAATGTAAATTGTTTGACGTGTAATAATTTTTAAATAAATATGAACTCTTGGGCATATATGTAGGTCATGCATATTTAAATCAAATGTTTATATACTTGGTTAAAGTTATTCTCTACTAGGCAATTGCTCATTCATATTTACTAATCTTTCAAGAAATGAAAAGCCCCAAAACCGTCAATGAAGAAGAAGAAAAAGACTTTCTATTTTTTTAGAATCTAAACTTTTGTGAACTTGAAGTTGCAATGTAATGGTGGAACTCCTTTTTTTACTTTTATTTTGAATTTTGTACTTCTGTATTAAATGTCACAATGTAAATGTTTTGTAATCTTCTTTAGCTCACTGAGCCGAGATAGGTCTTTTGTAACTTTGTAAACAAAATCTATGGTTCAATGAGAAAGAGAATATTATGTATGGAATGGGGTTATGTGTTTATGTGGAGAATGTTCCTTTAATTGTTCATTGGAAATTATTTGTGTAGGGTGTTATAATCTCCAATCCTTAACTATTATCAATTGCAAACAAAATAAGTATCACACCTGGTAATGCCCTATTATCAACTAAAAAAAAAAACAAATAAATTAGCACATCTGCCAGTATCTTGCTATCAATTAAAAGCAAATAAATAAATTAGCACACCCGCCAGTGACATGTTATCAATTAAATGCAAACAAATATCATTTTGCACATATGCTTTCACATTAAGAAACCACATAAGCAATACAAGAGATGAAACTTTTAATTCATTTATATGAACTATCAATAGCCATTACATAAAGACTTAAACTAACGTACCAAAACCAACCCTTCGAGCAATTTAAATAAATAAATAAAAAGAGCCAATAGTTAGTAAGAATATTATATGCAATCCTTAAGGGCTTGCATATTGAAACGGATTCTTTTTTCTCATGGATTTTTCAAAACGTGAATGGATACAACTCTTAAGTATAGCCATTAGTGTGGAAAGTTACGTCAAAATGAGGCACATGAGCTCTAAGTCTCAAGCAATTTTTGTACGGATTTTTATGCACAAGTCAAAACATTTAGATACCAAATAATCAATCTCAACAAAGCTCACATTCTTTATCATTCTACTCATTGGTTCAACCATTTCATAATTTATAGAAATACATAACACAAATATTCTTTCTTTTATTATTTGTTTTTAAAAGTTTGATACATATTCCTTCATGATTTTTCCTCATTTTTCTTTTTTTTTTTGGGTCACCAGGGTATCGGGCCTTGCTCAAACTAATTTCTTGGATACATAAAATTATCCCACTCCATATATATCATGTAATTATCAGGCCAAAACATTAGGGGTAGATCATCGCCACCTTGCATAGTTTGAACTTGTATCTTTTAACAATAGTGAAGAGAGAAATGGTGCAGAGTACAGATGGGAAGGGACTGGAGGAGTTTGGGGGGTTCCGATGGCTTGGGTCTCGGTTGATTAGGTTGTTAGGTTGGGTGGGGTTGGAAGGGGCTTGTGTAGAAGAAGTAGCCGAGAGTGGCATGAGGAAGTGATGGAAATCGGTGGAGAGGGGTTTCAAGTGGTGGAGAAGGGAAGGGACAGGTGGGTGAGGGGTTGGTGGTGGCAGGCAAGGTGTTGGGGTTGGTCAGGGAGGGAGGAAATTGGTTGTATAGGACTAAGTGACCAGATTTCCAAAGCAAATTCAAGGAAAAATGAAAAAGAGAATGATATTTTGGTAAATCAAATAGGCGATTGCCACCTCTTTATATTTACTTTTCACCTTCTCATTTTAGCCGTAATTATAAAAAATTTCTCATTGATTTATTAACTGCAGTACTAATGTCCTTGGGATGTAGTTTCCCAAATTGAAATTACTAAATTATACTATCCTGATGATATTTGTCCCTTCTCTTAAGCATATGTATATAAACAATCCAATTGAAACCAATCATCTAAGATACTTGTCCCAAAAAATAGAGCATGTATAAGATAAATTTTACAAGTATATAATATACATATATAAAGGAAATGCTACGATGCACATCCCTTATCATAAGAACGCTACCCAAAAAACAAAGTACTGTTCATTAGGTCAAAATTATCTAAGTGTAAAAAGCTACATGTTTAGATAGAAATCAAAAGTGACAAAATAGTGAAAAAAAACATTCTTTGCTTTTTGCATGAAACATTTATGTATATTTTGCAAGAAATTGAAAACAACTTACCATATTGCTATGGATTGTACACAAAATTTAACAATCTTACATTTTCCAACATTTTCACGCAAACAAACAAGGGAAGAAAAATTCAAAATTTTCCCTTTCTCACACTGCACACTACTTCAATTCTAAAGTTTCGCACTAATTTTTCATGGTTGCTAGGAAAGCGTCTACACTTAGAGGGAAGATAATAATTCATGGATTCCCTTAGCATCAATATACTTTCGAAAATGGATGTGGAAATTCATTTTATTAAGCATAAACTTCACGTCGACTACTTTTTAGCTAAAATTTAAAATCATATACGTCAACTCTTTTTAGCTTTTCAAAGTTGTTTTGTTAGTTAGAGTCACTTTCCCATTATCTTGTCAACTGCTCATGCTTAAAGAACAATATAAGTGAAGTTCAAGCACTATTTGATTAGCATTTTTGTATGTATTTCTATTGCATGTGAACTACGTTCGCTTTTCAATACATATATATATATATATAAACCAATCTAACTAAAGATTTAATTAAGATGGCTATTTAATTCAACTAGAACAATAAGTACTACACATTACCAAAAACACTTGGAATAATTATTTTCCCCAACTTACAAATTGGGAGGTCCCAACAACAAGTTATAGCTACTTCATGTGAATATCACTAAATATATTTTGGGATAAATCTTCGGAGAACATGTTAAATCAATCACAAGTTTTCAACAACATCTAAATGCAATGAAAATATAGTTCCAAAATACTTTTGTTTAAATTGCTAACAGATTAGGCATTTTTACAAACATCTTAAATGCAATCAAAATTCAAATAACATAATTAGCCTTATAATTTTAATGCCAAAATAAGATGAAATATTTTGCAACAAATCAAGAACAAGTCATGGAAGCAACAAAATGGTTACAAAATACTATATTAATTAATGTAAAAATGGATTATTTCATTATAAATGTCAATCGAGATATTTAAATAGCAAAATAGAATAAAATCCTTACAAAGCCTTGCTCCATTTGTACAAATTTCGAATCAGTGTGAGCCAGGAGAGGCCGAAATAGAAATTCAGATAGAGAAAATAGAGTAAAAAATGGGAAAGATATGAGTTTTAGAAAAGAAAGGATTTTAGAAATAATCAGAGGGAGGCATACTGTAGACACCCCATTTTTGTCCGACCTTAAGACTCAGACGTCATTGATTGAGAGCTCAGTGATTGTGCATGTTGTGCTCGTTTCGAGTTTCGAGTTTCCGGTGTTTCGGCTGGGTGCCTTGCCTCCGGGCCTCTGAACTCTTTGTGCTTTGGCTCAGTTTGTGGACCAAGCCTTGTTTCTCTTCCCTGGAGGGAGGGAGAGGTCTTATAGACCACCTCTTTGTGGTCATAGACCACTTTTCACGCTTGGAGACTACTTTTCGATTTTTGGAGCCTTCGGCCGCGTGCCTTGACTCGGGACCGCTTAATGTTCTCCATTTGGTGTGGTTTTTGAACCACACCTTGTTGCCTCTGCCTAGAGGGACACTGTGGTCCGGGAGACCACTTTTGTGGTCGCACACCACTTTTGATGCCCGTAGACTAGTTTTCGAGGCTTCCGGCCGCGTGCCTTGGCTCCCGAACTTTCGTCTTGCATCCTTTTTGGTTTGTTTTTGGTACAAACCTTGTTTTCCTTGTTTGGAAGGTGGTACAAGGGTGGGAGGCCAGTTCTTCCCCTTGGAGATCACTTTTCCTCCCGCCAGCTAGTTTTCTGGTCAGCCAACTGGTCTCCTTGGTCTTTGGGCCACATTTTCTGGTCGGCCACCCCACCACTGCATTGTTTTCATGCTCTAGACCTTCTCCCACCATGGCCGACCACTTGTTGTCTTGGGAGACCACTTGTGGTGGTCGGCTGACCACTTCAAGTAGCTGGACGACCACTTCAAGTGGTCGGCTCTTTTTATCACCTTTTTGGAGATATTTTAATCCAGCTGGCACAGCTGGAAGGCACTAAAGCCATCCCCCATACACGTGTATGGAGGGATGGCCTTGGACCCTAAGCTTGTCCAACAAGCTTGAGCATTGGTTCTCTATAAGAGAGAACCTTCTCCTCCCTCCTCTAGGTTCAGATTTTTGTGTTGGAGAGTTACAGATACACCCTTCTATCTATCTTGCCTTTTGCTTCATATTTGTGCTTCAAAAGTGTAGTTTTATCACACTTTAACACATAAACACACTCTCAAACACCATACTCTTGGAGCTGAGGTCCCTTAAAGTTGTTTTTGAAGTTTTTGGACTAGTTTTGGTTCAAAAAGAGTGCTGGAGTTGCAGCCTTGAAGGTGTTCATCAAGGGTGAGTTTCTACCCTCTTGAACCTTGCTTTTGTTTAAGCTTTTAGCCCTATTTTCATGCTGATTTAAGCTTAACTCTTAACTACAAAAAGTTCTATTTTTCAGTCCTTAAAATGTTTGTTTAAGGTCACTTTTTTGTTGGGGGTGGTCTACCCACTCTTAGGCCTTGTTAGGCCTTGTTTTGAGCCATCCCTTTAGGCTCTTGTTTTAGCCTTTGCATGGCCTTCTCACCACCGAAATCCAGAGGATTTTCAGTGGTGGAGAGGCGGTTTTGAGGTCCCAAATAGGAGAGGGTCATCCCCTCTCCTTGTATTTTGAATACTTGCTTCATATGCCTCATGTTTGAGCATGTTTATTAAGCTTGTGTTGGCTTGTTCTTAGCATGTATTTGGGGTTATTTTGAGATGGCATGCCACTATTTTTGGTTGACTTGATCACCTTATGCATGCTTAATACACTTGTAGTGTAAATTTCATAAACTAGTCTTGTATGCTTCATGAAGTAGCATGTCTTTCTAGCTTATGTTGACTCCATTTCAGTAGGTTTTTGGTGTTGTTCTAACATGCCATAACTCTGTCAAGGTTGGGTTTGATAGCCCCATCCATGCTTCATGCACTTGTAGTGCAATTCCATGAATTAGCCTAATGTGTGTCATGCTTTAGACTATCTTTCTAGCATGATTTTGGCTTAACTTTGAGAAGCTTTTGTCCATGTTTTAGAATGCTCTAGCTCTGATTTGTGTTGTTTTGGTCTTGCATGCCTTGCTTTGTATAGCTATGATGCATCCTAGCTTGTTAGTTTTGTGTATCAAGTCCACTAGCATGCATTGCTTGGCCTATTTGAATGATTTGGCATCATTCGTCATGAGATTTCAGTGCATGTTTCATGGTCATGCACTTGCATTTTTCACTCATTCAATGTGTTGGAGGGTTTGCCCTTTATGCCTTAACATGAACCATTGCGTATGCCTTTATGCCTAAGCTTGTGAGCTATCATTTCAGTGTGTTTTTGGGGTTATTTTGCCATGATATAACTCTGATTTTTGTTGGTTAAGTCATCTCATGCTTGGTCTTGGTAGGTGTAGTGTAATCTACCTTATTTGCCTTGCATATTCCATGCTTCGTGCCCTTCATGCTAGCATATTTTGGCTTCCTTCCATACATGTTTTAGTATCATTTTGACATGTTCTAGGGCTGTTTTGGGTTGCCCTTGCCATATGCTTCATGTTTCACATAGCTATAGTGTAAGTGCCTATGATAGTTTCAAGTTTTGAGCTTCATAGCATGCTTCATTTGCATCATGTACGTGATTTGGCATCATTTACCATGACATTTCAGAGCATATAGGACTGCCATGTTCCTATTTCTTTCACTCTTTAATTGTGGTTTAGGAGTTATGCATTGTTGCCTTGTTTGGGCCTAGCATGTATGCCATCTTGCCTAGGCCTTTGAGCCCTTATCTCAGCATATTTTGGTCTTTGTTTAGACCTAATTAAGCTCTGTCCATAGTTGGTCCATGCATTTGTGCTACGTTTTGCATGCCTCCTTTGTAATCCTCTTTACTAGCCTTATGCTTTAAAGACCCTAGCATGCCATGCTTGTGTTGTTTGAATGATTTGGCATCATTTCATACCTTATTTCAGTGCACTTAGTGTTGTTACACTTCCATGTTTATCACTTATTGAGCACTCTCGAGAGTTGTGCTCGCAGGCCTAGTTGATGGGCCAATGCATGTGCATGCTTTGTTTTGCATTTCATGCCTTTGTTTTGGTGTTATGGCCACTAATTAAGACATGACTAAGGTCTATCCATTTTGGTTTAAGTCCATCAAGCATGTTATGTGAATGTTGTTACATTGTATCATGTTGTTGCATGCTTATGTTGCCTTACATTTTGTATGCATGCATTGGCCTTCTTTGCATGTCATTATCTTTGTTAAGTTGATCATGTTACATTGCATTGAGTATGCCATGTTGTCCATTGCATTGTGTATGCCATGTTCTTTACCTTGTGCATGCCATCTTACATTGCATTGTGTATGCCATGTAGTTGCATTGCATGTTTGCATGCTTGAGTCACATTGCATTTGTTTGGATTAAGTGTTAATCCGAACACGAGAAACGAGGGACGTTTCATACTTGAAGTGATGAAACGTGCCTCAATTCTCGGTCGCCGACGCTCTTGGTCAATCATGATAGAGTTCTAGGCTTTATGTGATTATGTGTTATAGCGACCCCGGTCTTTTCCCATTTGATTATTGTATCTGGACTTATGTTCCATGGATTCCGTTGTCATATTATTGTTGTTGTCATCCTTTAACGTCATTGTTTGAGTCTTAGGATGTGTTAGACTTGTTTCGAGTGGGTGGTTTGAGTCTGAGTTCAAACCCCAGATTTTTGAAGTTTCGGCCGTTCCGCTCGAGCGGACCTTATTGCGCTCGAGCGGAGATTGCACACTTCCAGTATTTTTTTGAATCCTGCAAAACTTCTGCAGGTGTGATATCTACGCTCGAGCGGGATTTCTAAGCTCGAGCGGGTTGAGCTCGAGCGGTCGTGTTGGAGCTCTAGCGGACAGTGTTTTTTTTGGTGATGAGTTCTGGAGGTTGGAAAAGTGAGCTCGAGCTGACCTTCTTGCGCTCGAGCAGGCGAACTTTATTTTGTGTCTTGGCGCTCGAGCGGACATTATTGCGCTCGAGCGGAACATGTTTTCTCTTTGCGCTCGAGCGGTGTGTTCTACGCTCGAGCGAACTTGTCCAGTATATATACGCAGCAACGTGTTTCAGATCAGTTTTTCAGCCCCTTTCAGTTTTTAAAACCCTAGGTTACGAGTTTTCTCTCTCCCAACTCATCTTCTCTCCTAGGTTTCATCTATTTAGAGTGAGTATCTAACCTAGTTCCTTCATTAAAGAGGTAGAGTGGGTCGAGGGCTTCCATTTAATCTGAACGGTTGTTGATTTGGAGCACTTTGGAGTTTGGGCTATCATCTCCGTCTTCTTCTTTTTGGGTTCTTGCTTCGAGGTAGGGATTTCCTACTCCATTTATACGCTTTAATCCTTAGTGTTGGTATTTTGGTATGTGGGGGTAGTTTGGTAATTTTGGGAGAAACCTTAGGGTTTTGGCTTAGATTAATTTGTATAATTAATTTAAGGGAAAAATGTGGAATTGGGTTTAATTCATGAAGTTGGGAAAATTATGAGATTAATGATATAGTTGGGTAGTTTAAATACTTACCTATGAGAATGTTGATTTTACATTCATTGTTGTATTTATTTCTTGTTTAGAAATAACTGTTTTGGGCTATCGGTGGAGGATAGTCGTGATTGTTGTAGACCTTGCATGTGGCTTAGGTATAACTGGAATTAAGTCACTTATGTTGGCTGTTGAATTAATACAGAACATTACTTGTATTGATTATGTGTTGTATATGGCAATTGTGTGTTTCATTGCATATGCATGTTGTTTGGAGAAGATAGGGGATGAACTCCACGGTTTAGGGGAAGATAGGGGATGTACCTCTAAACCGGATTTGTTGGGAGGAGATAGGGGATGGACTCCAGTAGCATCACTCATATGTGTGCTTATTGATAATAGCAATATTGCTATTTGTTGTTGATATGATACATCATTATAATGTGTATCAGTTGGAAGTATGGAAGTGTTGTGGTTTGAGCTTTAGTCTCATTTATTTTTGTGACATCTGGATCACTACTATAGTTGGCCAGGTTCTGAGCCATAATGATATAATTGGAAAGTTGAATAAACATTGGAAAGTGAAAGGTGTCATAGACAATATGTCATAGACAATGTAGACATTCGTGTCATGAAATTGGAAATTGATTATCTTGTGTTAACCATGTATCGTATGCTAATGCTTTAGTTAATTCGTATGCTTGGTTTAGTATTTTTCTACTGGGCTGTGGCTCACCCTATATGGGAACTTCATTTTCAGGTTCAGGTGGTTCACTACCTCCAAGGACTTAGCTTGTGAGGATTTGGACTCGAAGACTTGCTTTATTTTATTTGTTTTATTTGAACAACTTGTAAACTTTCAAGCCTAGGGCTTTATTTGTTTTTGAGTTAGAACTCATGGAATTGTGTCCAAGTGTTGGCTTGGCAAGATGTAAGCCCATAGGGCATTTATTATGATGTTTTTATTTTATGGTACTCTGATGAATGAAATAAGATACTTTATTTCCTTATAATTCCGCATGTTAATATTATGTATTATGGGTTTATTTTTGAGGGCGTTACATGTGTGCATTCATTTCATATTGAATTGTGCAACTTCACCTCTCGGCCATCATGCATCGAGATGCGTGATTGATGGCCCGAGGGTCGAGAACCACACTCCCTTGAGCTTATGAAATGATAGGGAGGGTGGTTGTCCACACATATCTTGCAAATACATTGCCATGCCCTTTCTTGCTCTTTGTTGTAGCAAACTGGAGAAGTGCAGCAAAAACTGGCTGGCCAGCCAGAAAAACTAGCTGGCCGACCACTTTTTCTGGTCTGCAGCAACAAAAAGTGGTCGGCCAGTGGCTGGAGACATCCCTAGGTGGTCAGCCATGTTCCTACAGGTCCCCAAGGTGAGTCGGAAGCTTTTTGGAGCTTTGTGCAAGGTTCTAAGAACAGTTGCAAACAGAGGCAAGTCGGGGCATCTCGACGGATTTCCGAACGAGGCAACGAGCATGCGTGCATTCTTCTCCCTCTGAGGCTCCTGATTTATCGCTTTACATAGCTAATTTGCTTAGCTAGTTTATGCTTTGGTTTGTACTTAATTAGTTAATGCGTTTAACTATTCAATTTGTGTTGTAATAGCTTAGATAATTAGCTTGTTAGTTAATTAGTTTTGTGATGTAATAATTAGTTTAATTAGCTTAGATTAGCTAGTTAGCTTCTTATTCGGACCCTCCTACGAGAGGGCTAACTGTTGTAATAAGCGTGCGTGTGTGTGATTCATGCCTTCCAACCCCCATTTCTTTCTCCCTTTTACTTAACCGCTTACGATGGTTAGTTTTAGGGCATATTTCGATTAGCATCCTTATGCTCGCATACGTGCATTCATTTATCTGTATTGCATGCACCAGGCTCGGCGCATCATACTACTTGCATTGTATTTCAATTCCAAGTTGAATACATGTATCAAGTTGCATTTCACATGACATTCTAGAATAGTCGAGCCTATTTTAGCTGCATTTTTGTATGTGCTGCATTAGTCATCTTAACATGAACTAGGATCATGCATGATTTCTAACTAGTTCCCTGTTTTGGCTCGGAGTACACTGTGAGTGTTTACGCTTTAACATACTACATGTGTGTTAATGTTGCCATGTTTAGCATGCTTTCCATAAGGCTAACTGCTTATTTGATTAACTGCCTGAATGCCTGTGGGTGAATGTTGGATTTCTTGAATTGGAACGATTCATCAAATCCCCGATTTAGCCTACTTACGAGTAGCAAACTTCAAAATCATTTTCAAACAAGCGAACATGCAATGTTTTGTTCCAACTTAGGCGATCTAGTCTATACTTGTATGCTGTGCGCATCACATAGTAATTCTAGGTTAATAATCGGAATAAGAACACATGTGTTTTCTAAAACAAAATATCATGCTTAGTACAGGCCAATCTTTGATCGGGCGAGCGGGGGTGCTCACTGCATAACCTTCCCCTCTCGTACCCAAGTTCCTGAGCCGAGGCAACTTTGGTGATGATGGACACGTGGCCTTAGGCACGAGTCAAGGTTTCCTAAATTCCCCCAAAATAAAATATTTAGGTGGCGACTCTGTATCTGGCAAAGCAGTCCATGTTTGGCACTTCTTTATAAAAATCAGTTTTCCAAAATGATTTGCCAAATATGGACTCTTTGGTGATTTATTGATCTCACATTGCACTTTGTGGGATTAGATTCAGAACCGTGACATTGAGTCCGAACTGTAGTAGCTAGAGAGCAAAATGGAATTCGCGCCCTTGTAGGCGCGGAGCCAGGGAGTTCTCGGGGGTGGTCTACACATACCTTGTTGATTGCTCTTCAAAAAAAAAAAAAAAAGCACCTTCATTTTCTTAGAAACCAAACAAAGGCTCACTGGGTTAGATTAGGCTTTTTAATAAAACAACCACTTTGGCCTGCAGTCAGTTGAGCCAGAGAAAAAGAGAGGAATGAGGGCAGTAAAAAGAGAAAAAAACGAGAGGAGCAGGGGAAGAGATGGAAGGAAGGGGTAGCAAAAGGAGAGGGGGTGACACAGAGAGAGAGAGAGACGAAAGTGAAAGTAGAGAAAGAATACACTATGGAAGAAGAGAGAATATATATGGGTCAACCGATTGCTCCAGTATCCAATTTTCCAAAATTAAAGAATTCAATGGTCAGGATCTGGTTGTGTAATCCAATGGCCAATAATGAAGTTTCATATCATGTGCAACCCTTAAGGGGTTGCAGACTATAACAGGTCCTATGTATATATGTACTTGTAACTAGATACAATTAATTAGCCCTCAACCTAACTAGAACATGATTAAGAACATAATTAAGGTCATAATCACCCCTCATTCCATTACATTCAAACAAAATGAAGGCACTATTCAATTGAATTGGAACCAATGGGCATTTTAGACTTTTCGTACCAAATTCTCTATAAATATACCACTCATCCCCATTTGTTGAACACATATACACACTCACACACTACATTTTGGCTGAGGGAGAGAAAAGAGAGGAAGAGAGATATTGGTGGTGGAGAAAATGAAAGGAAAAGAAAGAATGGTGCAAACATCCTATCCAGGCAAAAAGTAAGCAACAACACAATCCTCTCTTCTATTTTCCCCTCAAATACATGTCTTAGAGGTTTTAAATATTAATTTGAGATGTGTTTTACTGGTGTTCTTGGGTTAAAAATAAAAAGAGTTGAGCATAGTTCCACCCTTACTTGTGTTTTCCCTTAATCAGTGCAAAACTATATTTTTCTAAACCTATATCTCATAATTTCCAAAGGCACACCTTCTGAAAAATATCTAAGTTTAATATATATTATTTAGCATGTTTGCACCACAATAGAAGTGAAAAATTATCCATGGTTACTCCCTTTTCTTACTTTTTCTCTTATTTCAAGGTTTGTGCTCAAAGAACTGATATTTATAGCCCACTTGAAAACATTCTAGAAAAATGAAGAAAAATCTCCTTAACCTCGTTTTTATGTCAACACCTTCCTTTAAGTGTTAGCTTTCATGGAATATATATATATATATCAAAAAAGAGTGAGCAGTTTGAGAGAAAAAACGATTTTCATAATAGTCAACGAATCTAGACATTGCTGGAGTATTTATTAAACAACTAAAAATATAGGAAAGCTTTGAAAATTTTGAAAATTGTTCTGAACAACAGATAAAATTCTCTACAAACCATAGGATGGCCAAGTTTAGAAAAAATCTAAAGGTGTCTCTTTAATTGCAATCTTTAACGTGCACCAAAACTGAAAATTTACTTTTGTTGATGAACTTAAGTTCTTAATCTCATGGATGTGCTTATTATCACTTGTTCATGTCTTGGTTGTGTTATAATTATGTTTCTTACCATAGTCCTTTGATATGATCATTCTTATGTAGATATTATTGTCTTGATAAGTTGTTCTAACTTTAACTTAAAACATCCAACTCAAGGAGAAACTAAATGGGGTGGTATTGGGTTTTCAATCACTTCAATAATGATGAGATGATAGTGTGTTAAAAATGGAATGATGGGACATGTTCTATATTTGAAAGTAAAGTCTTGCGCAAGTGGTGTTTTGGAACACTTGAACGGATTGGTTGTATTCGGACCCTAGGTGCATGGTGTAATGAGGGCATAGGCAAGGCCCTTATTTTACCATCTCTTTTGAGATCCGCGGTTGGCACTACATGGTATGTAACCATTGGTAGGCATCCGGGGTATGTTCTGCAAAGTAGCAAAAGAGGGGACAAATTGAATAATCCGAGTCCGATTCATGTGGTTAGGAGGACGAAATCTCTTTGGGGGATTTCTAGACTACTAATAGCTAATCTTGTAACCCTTTGTTATTTACTTGAATATCATGTTTCATTTTCTATTGTTATAATTGCAATTGTGTATTGAATTAGGAAAAAAGGATATGGTGTGTGTGTGTGTGTGTTTACTAGGCATTCAAAGCTTATGGCATTTCATGGCAGGTATCGAAGAAACCTACGGGACTGACGAGGAGCCAAAGACATTTGAAGAATTTTGGCTATCTTAGAGAAAGTTAGAAGCCGTTTTGTTTATAAGTCCATCCGTGCTTTTATTTATTTTTATTTTTTTGAATTATAATAGTGATAGAACTTGTTTTGTAATTAAGATTTGAAACTCTATAATTATTGTTTTCTTATATATACATACGTATCTTTTTGTAATCCTATACCTATCTCCACGTTACTTATGAGACCTTGCGTTAATACCTCTTAAGATCTATCCAAAAGATTGCTTGCTATCTAAGGTGGTTAGACTTAGAAAGGAGGCTATATTGACTCCTTCGACCTTCTTGGGATCTTACTTGGTTATTGACCAAAGTACTCTTTAGTGACGTTACCCTAACCGTTAGAGTAGAATTTAGGGCATCACACATGGACTCCCTCAAGGTCCCTGTCATTTCTCGGGCTAGAGCACCCATGGCATTTTGTTCCACTTGCCTTGCGACTCCCGCTTGCCCCACTTGCTCGACCACATTTGATTGGCCCTCTTGCTCGACCACGTTCGCTTGGCTGAATCCCTCTTCTTACATTGGGACTTCATGGACCAGTATTTTGTGAACACCTTGGTGTGGTTTACTATGCCTTATGCCTTTACCACCGCGTCCCTGATCTCATCCTGATATCTTAATTAAGGACAAAAGTGAACAATTTAGCACACAACCACATATGTGCTCGCAACTAAACCTCACATGTTCCATCACAAAAATTTACAAGATTTCATTTCAAGTAAGCACTTAGTTTCACTCCACATAAGCACTTAATCACATAAACACATACAGATTACTCCGTTAAGATGATATTTGTCCTGCGAAATACCGAGAGTTCCTATTAGAATGAGCATTGATCAAGTGCCCTTTTAATAAGACTTCAAGGGATTTACTAGGTGTAAATAACATCCTAAGAATTCAATCCCATACCCATCTAGTCACATAAGCATGTCATCAGATACACATAAAACATGGAACATCTCCTAATTTTTTAAATGAACCAATTGTGGTAAAACCACTTCCCGCAAGCCCCAAGTATTCAAACCCAGTAGCTTTGATACCAAGTTGTAATGCCCCCAAATCATTAACATATGACAACCCTAATTTAATCCATCTCAGTTAAATAATTTTAATACTCTAATCATCAGTTACTAATCAAATCTTTATAATTGAATTCCCTAATATGTGTGAGATTTACAAAAGAAGTATAGATGCCATTACATTTTCAATCTCCTTTAAAGAATGAATCTATCACATGTGAGATAGACAAATAACAAAAGAAACAAATACAAAACAAAGCCCCTATGGCTACAAGTTCCAACGCTTAAGCCCGATTACTAGTAAATGGTTCACAAACCCATACACATAACCCTTAGCTTGTCAAAAATAGAACAAATAAATACAAAAAAAAAAGTCGTATGCTCTTCAAAAATTCACTCGCCTTTATTGAGGCGGAATCACCACATCATTTCTTGCAAAAATCCACTAGGGATGAGCACAAAGCCCAATAGGAAGATATTAACAAAGTACATATGTTTTAGACAGTCTTATAAATATGCATGCCATGTCATGCTCTAAAATCATGAGTTTTATCTCTTTGAAACCTTGTGCCAATGCTCATTTTGAAAATAAAAATGCATCGATATAATAGAATCACAATATGAGGCGGTAGATATGACTCAAGTAATCTCTAGGCTGGTGTCTGAAAGTAGGTCTCTCAAGACTCTACCACCCACTTTATCGGCTCCCAATCGAAAGGCACATGGTACTTGCCCCGTGCATGTTTTTGATGTTTCATCATAGATACTCTGGCCAACTTAAATCTCAATCTCCACCCCTGTCTAGACTTGCCACCATATTTACCCCAAAAACAATTCAAGTTTCATAAAGCCATCTTAAAAACAATGACTTTATCTTTCCTAAATCAATGCTTTAATATGACGTTATATGCAATGAATGAAATGGAATGAAATTACGTATACATGTTCTCAAAAAGAAGTTTTGAATTCTCAACATTTTCTCAATTTCAACTCAACCATCGATATTCCTCGAATATCATTCAACAATATATGTGTGTGTGTATGTGTGTGTGTGTGTGAATTTTCATAATTCAAGCATGTATCAATCATGCAATCCATGTCAATTTCTCAACACTAAACTCATCCATCCCATGGATATCTCATCAACATACCAACATGTGAAAGTTTATCATCTTTCTCAATGAAAATCCCAACATTTGCATGAGTTTTCACAAAATCCACTTTTCCTAAATTTCCAAAATCTACGATTTTCCCAAAAATGAATTTCCCTCATTTTCAAAAGACATTTTCCTCAATAGGCTTCCATGAGTCTCATAAGTTCATAAACAAGTCAATTTGGGCAAAAACATTAATGATGTCACATTCTCAAGCATTTCCAAAACCCATCAATACAAAACTCAACTCATAAGACTATAGGTTTGTCAAAGAAGGACTAGACATGCTAAAATCATATATATAACTCAAAGAAACTCCCTACCTCAAGTTTAGGAAAGAAAGATAAGGAAAGTCCTAAAATCAACAATGTCGAAATCTGATCTCCACTGCACCAAATGTAGCCTTTAAGGAGCTTTCTAAGAAGTTCCAAAACACTAAAGTCAAAATCTGAATGGATTTGGAGAAGTCAAAGGAAATGTAAGGTGGTGGGGTGAATGTAGAGAGAATAAGAAGAAAAGACGAAGTAAAGAGAGAGAGGGGAGTGGTAAGAGTGAAGATGAGAAGGAATAAAAAGAAAATTTTTAGTTCACTAAGTGTTCCCGCACGTGCTCGCATTTTGCCGCACATGCGGCACTCTCCTTATGCACGTACGGACCCCAGACCACACGTGCAAATCCTTCCTTATGCATGTACGATTTCCTCCTTCCACATGTGCTTTTATTCCAATACTTAAGCCTCAAAACTCGTCCCTCACCACATTTGTGACCGCACCCCCTGCACGTGCAGCCTCCATCCTACACGTGCGATTTATTTACCAGAAAGCGATTCTAAGTTTAACTAGGTTTTTCTCCACTTCGGTCTACCTTCGCACTCAAAACAAGGAAAATTCAAACCCAAGAACAGTCTAGGACCACAATATGCAAGAATATGAAGTGTAACGAACCTACACGATTGATAAGGCCTTGAATTAAATCCCAAAATAGGAAATTTAATGAAGTTAAAATAAGGATGAAGCGGGTGATATACCTAGGATGTCAGAGTGAATTTTAGCATCCCTGGTTTCTTCCCATTAGTCCATGATCACATCGTTCCACATATCCATTTTTAGATACTTGTTCATTCAAACGCTCTTGATCTTGGTAGTAATCCATGCCACTTCTGTTGAATTTAGTTCGAGATCACCATCTTAAATCAGAACATCTTTTATCTTTGTTTTAGTACCTCTCTCTATCAGCTTAGTTTCCATCTTGGCAAATACCAACGCATTACTACATTCTATCAGACTAGCAATTATGTTCATTTCTTCATATAGCTTCTTTTATTGTTCAGCCTTTTGGTGCAATACTTCTAGAGCTACAACTCTCGATACCAATGTTGTTACGGGTTTCGATCGTGGGGCACTTAACACACACAACTTTGTGCTCTCAGAAATGTACACCGCCAGTTTGGGTAGGTAAGATAGGATGATGTATAAGCTAGGGTTGAAAGTGGGAAGTGTATAGATAAGGTGTCCGGGGGTGGGGGAATTTGCGTATGGTTTGGGAGTGGATTGTTGGTGACATTTGGTTTCTATAGGGGTGCAATGATTTTGTTGTCTATGAGATCCTGGATTTCATGACAAAGACGGAAACACAGGTCAGTTTCATGACTGTGTTACTGATGGAAGGTGCAATATTTGGTGGGGTCATGTTTCGGTGGGAATAGATCAAGGAGTGGTCATGGCTCCAGGAGCTTGAGATGCCCCTTATCTAGAAGGATTTTCATGGCTCGAGTTGGGCTCTTATGTATGGAATGGAAGACTCAATTTTGGGCTCAGGTTACGTTAGTAGTTTACTGGGTTGTTCTGGCAAATGGGATGGCAATACTGAGTTGAGTGGTTATTGACTTGACTTCAGCAGCTATGGTGTTGGCGATAGTAGTATTAGTATTTAGAACATAGGGTTTCTTGGCAATCTCGGCTTCTTCAACTATCAACCTTTGATTCAAAGCGTCCCCAATATGTACCCCAATCTCGTGCAAATCCTTGAAGTCGAATAGAGAAAGGACAATCATTAACTTTATGAGTTGATTCTATAGATTTCTTATCACTGTTCGAACTTGGTCCTTTTCAGCGGGTGGATTGGCCATTCTAGCGGCTTTATGCCTCCGACGAGTGATAAAGTCGCCGAAGTTCTCCTTAGGCCCTTGTCGTGTTGCCCATAGTTCTCAAGTGGTAACCTCGATCTGTGTATTTATCACGCCATAAAGGCTTCAGCTAGCTTTTTACAATTTTTTTCACCTTATCTTCCAACTTTGCATGCCAGGTGGCGGCAACTCTAAATATGATCCTTTCAAGTAGAGAGAGTTTCTATGCTCGAGGTTAATTCCATTGGCCTTAGATTGTAAGAAAAAGGCAAATGTAAACAATTAGATCTCCAATACTATCAAAACAATCAATGTGTGGCATCTTGAATCTCTCCAATAGTCTAAAAATAGTCTCTGTATGCCCATCTTCAATGTCTGGAATTGCATCAATGCCCTCAGTCTTCTTAAGGACTTTTTCCAACTTAGCAATCCTTTAGATCACTGGAACATGTTCGACTAAGTCTAGAGGGAAAATTCCCTAACAGCAGGTTTTGGAACAAGGATTGCGTTACCTTGCGAATTTGGGTGTAGACCACAGAAATCCTTAGCATTTGGTGCTATAGCCAATTGTGGGTGAATTGGCAAAACGAGAAGAACTTCAGAAGCAGAAGGAGTTGTTAGTACCTCAGGTGAGCATTGCATGTTGGCTATAGTCCTAGCTTGAGCAGTGATTGTCTGGCTGAGAGCATCAATGGTATTCTATAGAGCAATTATCATTTCTACAATGTTAGAAAGAACTAGGCCATAACTGAAGGTGACACTAAACCAGAAGGGGAATGATCAAACTGTACTATCGGTGACTGATTAAACTTCCTTCTTGTGACTAGTGATGGCAAAGATACTAGCACTGGCTGTCCCTAAACAAGATCACTGACTTTCCATAGACGGCCTAAACGAGTCCACTGAGCCTGGGAATGCTAGGTCTATTTGAAACAATGGTGCTGAACCTCCTAGCAATATATATATATATATGTGAAGAAAGATTTCCCAATCAAATAATACCCTTGTCAAAGCTCACCAAGACTAGAACTTTGTACTCAAATAACATCCCCCCCAAACTGATCTGACAAAACGTCTATACTTGAGTAGAACACCTACATCTGTTCCAATATATAACACATAGCACATAACAAATAATTTGCAAACACCCTTACAGGGGCTCGGGTTACCCTGTCCTATTTTTGGAAGAGATATAGAAATTCTCTATTCATACAAAGAGGTGTCACAACAACCTAGAGAAGATGAGTATCATGTCCTAATTTTGGAAGGTTCTACAGCTCACTATATGCAAGGGTAAAATAAAGTCAAAGAGGGTGTCCCAGCATGATCACCCAAATACCTCTCTACCCATTTGCTGAGCAGCAAAAAGAGGATCAAATGGTAGACAATGATCAAGATCCAAGTGTTTACACTCCCAACCTGACAGTGCCTAGGTTCAGCAAGCGGTCTTATACAGCAAGTTGTCTGAGAGTGACAAGTGACAAATGCAAAGGGTTTAAAAGAACCAATGCAGATGCAGATGCAAATGCAATGAACATATCTAAATGTTAATAAATCCCATATCAAAAATTTCAAGTCAAGTTCTCTTAGTTCTCCCCAACGGAGTTGCCAAAAACTGTGGGATCTCCCAGACAAGAGGTCCAAGTGAGCCCGACAGTTTGAACCATTGGTTTGGTTCCACGAGTGCAATGTCAAACATAATGAGAGTCCAAATCTAGAAAATCCATGGAAAATCAAATAATCGCAAGAGATGCCAAAAATGAACTACATCACCACCTAATCTTTTGAGAAAAAACTAGAAAACCCGTGACTCGTACCCGAAGGCCATGATCCGTCATAACCAAAGTGTCTCGGCTAGAGAACTTAGGTGTGAGGGGGAAAGGTCATGAATTGAGAACTCTTGCTCCCCCAATCCAAGATCGATCTCTATTAATCCATGATATGGGAATCATTAACATGACATGATCATATAACCCAATTATTATTGTTATCTTTATTATGCAAAGCACATGAATATAAACCAAATCACCTATTTTGGAATGTTCTAATCTCTCACTATTTTTTAGAAAATAGGGTTTAGAAAGGCAAAAATCTCATAAAAAAATCAAGACATCCGCCCTACGATATCTAATGCTATGCAAAGGATACGTATGCTCATCAAGTACTCCAACTAAGCTAAAAATAGAAAGTAATCTAAAATAGAAAATGCATGATCCTGGATGCGATATCTAATGCAAAATTCACACATAATGAATCCTAAGCGGCTTTGGACACTATCAAGATGACATGGATATCAACAAAGCACATCACACATAATTTAATCTGAAGATAATGGTCCAAGCCCAAATGTGTGCTCCTACGCTAATCATGGGATTATGATGACAGTAAAAATAAGTATAACCTATTAAAAGGGTAAATCAGTAGAGAGTGAGGCTAAAGAGAAAAGAGACCATCCCAACGCATGCAACAAAATAATGAATGAAAGCTAAGAAAATGACAAGACAAAAATAAAGGAAGCTCCAACGAGAATAGGGAGGGTCTCTCCCTCTTACACATCAAAATCAGTATAAGCTACCCAAATCCATGATAAATGGTGATGAGAGGGGAGATCCAACCCATTCTCATAGAGGAAGCCATATCTGGGCTTCCACATCATTAAAGCTAGCAAAAATGATAAGACCGAGAAAAACTCTAATGAGAGAAAGGAGATTCTCATCTTAAATCCATGTAAGATAGGTTCGGGAAGAAAGAAACTCTCCCTTCTCATAAAGGAAACCATGCTTGGGTTTCTAACCCATAAAATCAAAAAGAATGCAATTTGGGCTTGGCCACAGCTGCTATACAGGCCTTCACTAAGTACAGAAAGAGGGGAGAGAGAGAGAGAGAGAGAGAGAGAGAGAAATCAACGAATCTAGCAACAATTCCAACCAACAATCCCAACAAATCTCCAAAATAGAAGAAAAAGAGTAGAGATAGACTTGAAATTGAAATGGAAGTAGGGATTACCTCTTGAATAGCAGAGAAAGGGCTCAAGTTGATCATAAGCTCTAACCCAAGCTACCTCTGATCAATGGAGGTCTTCTAACTCCAAACCATCCAAGCAAAGATAGGTAGAAAGTTGTCCAAAAATTCTCACCAGACTCTTTTTTTACGGTTTAAGTATTGATTAGAGAGAATTAGGAGTAATGATTAAATTTTTTTTACCTAACTCTAGAAAATCTAGAACCCCCTTCCCTTAAAATGAGAGGTGATTTTATAGGCATTTGGGACTTGGAATATGCCTCTAGATCCCATGGATCCGGATGACATATTCCAAGATTCTTTGGACACCTCACAAGAAAACTATTTGGCTGACGCCAAAACAGCATGCGCCAAACAAAACTTATCCGGTCGGTATAGAGTAGCCCGGTGTATCTCCTTAGAAATTTACCCGATAGAGCTGAAAAATACCCAAAGACGCGTCAACGGATCAAAATTGTTCAGCGTGTTGCCTGAACAATGTTTGGTAGGGTAAAAAAGGATCTGAGCACGCTTCCACAAGCCAACAAGTTTTGGCACGTCATAGAAAAGATGTATGGCCAAGAAAAACTTATCCGATTGGTTTTCTTGAAAAGTTTTCCATATTTTCCCATTCATTCCAGCTTTCTAAGCTATCTATTTTAGGAAAGCGGATCAAAACATTTTCGAAAACACATTGCCTATATTTGCTAAAATGAATGAAAATGTACCCATTGTATGACAACCCCGTCACGTATTATGCTTTTAATTCCTTAATTGTGCATGTGCTTATGTGTTAATAGGGATGGCAACGAGCCAAGGCAAGGCCGGGGATCACACTCCGCATCCCCAATCCCCGATGGTGAAAATTTCCCCAACCCCGATCCTGATCCCGATCCCGATCCCAATCCCCAATGACGAACCCATCACCATCCCCGCCCCCGCCCCCTAACGGGGATCGGTTTTCCCGACCCCGAACATTCACCGGCCAAAAAAAAAAAAAAACCAAAAACAAAACAAAACAGTAACACCAACAATACCAGCTTGCCTCTTTTCTAAATGATTTAATTAACATGCTTTTACAAACAATATGCAATTCAAGTCAAAGACCTCATAATACAAATCCCAAATTGACAAGCTAATGGAATTTGATATAAATCATAATCACATGGATGCAATAAATCGACCAGATCACATGTCTGACAGAAAAATTGAAAAGCCTTTCCCAACCCGATCTGGGTAATAAAAAAGATTCTTAAATTTTTTTTTACCTTCCCTCTATTTTTGTCAGCACCCATACGGAAACTAAAGCTAGCACAAACTTTTAACAAGAACTCTATATATGTTTATGGATTAACACACAAACACAAACACAACCTGAGGGCTATTGTGGGTGTCCAAGTCGCAGTTGTGGCAGAGGAGGAGGTTGTTGGTGGCCTCTCTCCCTTCACCATTGATACGAATCCGCCATTAACAACCACACACTTAAGCTCAGAGATTCAGAACTATCGATTGCACTATTGCACAAGAGGTATCAAGTTCAAACCCTAATAGAGTAAGTAAAGATCTATAGAAGGTTGAAGGTTGTAGATCGTTGCAGATCTGAGTTTAGATCGTTGTAGATCTGAGTTCACTTTTGCCAAGATCGAAAACCCTAACCACAACACTCTGTGACCGAAGACAGCGGAGGATGAGAAAGATCAGCGGTGATGGGAGGAGGGAGAGGAAGACAGCAGAAGAGGAGGAAGAGAAGGACAACGGATGGAGAGAGATCGGCGCTGATGGGAAGGTTTTAGAGAGAGAGAGAGAGAGAGAGATAAGAGGCGGTCAATTATGTTTGTGTGAGTGTGAACTCTATTTTAGGGTTTGGTTTACATATATATATATAGGGGTATAATAATAATTTTACATCGGGGAAAATAGGGACGGGGACAGAGCCAGGGACGGACCGGAGCTGGGGCCGAGGAATATAGCACCGTCCTTGGCCCAAAATTTGTCGGGCATTCATTTTCAAATACCATCCCCGGCCCATCGGGGGTATTTTCAAGAAAAAAACATTCTAATCGGAGTCGGGGGGCCAGGTCCCCATTAGGCCGAGTTCAAATTGCCATCCCTACGTGCTAAGTGTGAATTTGAATGATAATTATGTCATTAATGTGGTTTTGACTACATATCTGTTGATCATAGGAAAATTTGTTATGATTTCTAATATGATCTGAAAATTGAAAGCCTTAATTGCATCAGAAACCAAAATTGGTTAGTTTATTGTGATCAACATAATTTTTAGAGCCTACTAGAAAGTTTGATTAAAATTTGATTCAGTTAAAAAAAAACTAAGTTCTAATTAATTAAACTTAAACCTAATTATTTATATAATCCTTCATTAGTGATAATTAACCTAATTAGTATATCTCTGTTGGTGATGAGCTCAACTCATCTTTGGAGCTCAAACTTTGCTAAGATATATTCTAGAGAGAGAAGGAGAGTTCATTTAGAGAGAGAGAGAGAGAGAAGAGGGAGAGAGAGAGAGAGAGAGAGAGAGAGAGAGGCTCAAACTTGAAAATTTTTGCTTAAGGATTAGAGAATTTGGTTGAACAACTCAAGTTCTTGCTAGAATTAGTGTTCTTGAAGATTATAGGTAAGTGTTTATACCTTAATTCATGAGTTTAAACCATCAAATATGTGAATTCAAGAGGATTATGTATTCAAATGTAAGAATTGAGCTTAGGATGAAGAATTAGAGGTTAATTCATACATGCATGCATAATTTGATAAAGTTTCATAAGTTTGAACATGATTCATATCATCTATGTTGAAATTAGAGGATGTATCATACACACATTTATAATTCATAAGGTGTTGAAGTTGAATTTCATGTTTTTTGAAGCTTTGGAATAGAATTTGATATTAAAATCAACAAGCATGGACATTTCGGTTTCATTTTGAAGAATTCTTGAAGTTTTGAGCTTTAATTTTGCAAATTGGTTTTTGTATTCATGTTTTTGGAAGAATTTCTAAGCGTTTTCAAAGTTTTGTCAAGCCATGCAAGAAGTTGATTTGAGAATACAAGCTTTGAAGCTGAACTCTGTTATGGAATTTCTAGAATTTTGCCTCACCACTCGAACGAACAATCCATCACTCGAGTGCACATTCCTTGCATCCAGCATTTTTGCAAACATTTGCAGTTGGCTTGAGTGACGAAGTCACCGCTCGAGCAACCGCCTTTTATTTTGCACCTTGGCTCGAGCGAACATTGAGCCTAGATTCAAACCATCCATTACTTTTGCAAACCTAGCGGACCGCTCAAGCAACCAATGTGCGCTCAAGCGAACTATCCTATTTCAGCATGTTTTGAAAAGCCATGTTTTACTCATTTTTGCATTCTCATTTCCTTTTAGGCATTCTTAGGCATGAATTGAACATCCAAAATGAATTAAAGGGTTAGAATGAAGCCTAAGAGAATTGAATAAGTTAAAGAACAATCCAGTTAAGTAACGTAATTCAACATGTGTATATTGATGAATTGTGTATGATCATTCGCGAGGATGAATCAACAACCGAGTCACTGTGAGTAATGTCTTACTAAAGATATTTTCATAATTACTCTATTTCTACATATCCAACTGTGATATGTTTTCTAAACTTATGATTTTGTAAATATGAATGAGTTTCTATCTGTCTGATCAATATGATATATATGAATGCGATTGATATGACACAAATGCATATAATGGACCTAAGGTCATTTTGTATATCTTAAATGGACCCAAGGTCATTTTGTATAACTGAATTGGACCTAAAGTCGTTATGTATATCTGACAAGATAAACCAAAGGTCGTTCTGAATATCTGTTATGAGTTGACCGAATGGTCATCATACAGCTGTAAATGATTACAACCGAGGTCATTCTGTTATGATATGATCAATTTCATTCTGTACATCTGTTATACGTTGGACCCAAGGTCATTCTATTATCTGTTGGACCCTAGGTCGTTTAGTTATGAATTGCTTATGATATAGAAATGCTTATGTCAATTATTAGAACTCAATCACAGAACCCCTTTACTCTGATATTATTCACTGGGCTTTAGCTCACTCTGTTTATATATATATATATATATGTAGGTGAGCAGCGGGATGTTTAGCCCCAACCTTAGTGAACCTGTGAAGGAATACTAAGTTTTTGTGAAGTCTATCCTGAGCGCCTCACGAGAGAGGCTTTTGTTTCTTTTGTCCTTTGATTTTTTGTTTCCTTCTATGGGTCATGCTCGACCGCTCATGTATATAAGTTTGGTGTTTGTATGTTAATGACATAAGTATGATCTTGGACATATGGAATCTTTTTATGAATATATGAGTGTAAGTTATTAATTTATGGGAAGTTTTTGTTTATGCCATTTATGCACAAGCTCATTGGACAAAAATTTGTTAATCTGCTTTCCGCTTTCTGGCCCCCTTATTATTAAGTATGATTGTATTATGTCTGCGGTTGTAGGTAATCTCATGATTACTAGCCGATCATGATCCAAACCTCTAGGGGCGGGTTTAGGTCATGAAAAATTGCCTTAAAAAAATTTTGAAAATATGTTTGAGAGTCTAGAAAATGATTTGGCCAAAATGGGTATAGGGTGGATTTGGCTTTTTTCCCTATCATTTACTTATTGCTTGGAGTGACCTTTTCTATCTTCATCGGGAGCTTTGGGTAGAACGCCCAAGTCTTAAGGCCGATCAAAAATGAGGTGTCTACAACATGATACTCCTAATTAATGAGACCATATAAAAGATGGATGGGTCAATATTGTCTTCCTCCAACGCTGCTAAGATAGGTCAAATCAATTCTACTTATCCCACTACTAATACTAATCTTATTACATCAGGAGCACTATATCAACATACTGAATTCATACTGTGACAATACTGAATAATTGTCAAGTTTATCTTTACATCATGAATGTAGGGCAAAAGTCATGTCGAGGGTCAAAACCCTATGCAACATATATGTAATAGTGTGATATTTCTGCACTGTGTGCTAGGCTTATTACTTTTCTCTTTTTTTCCGTCTAATGAAGGGGAAGATTGGATAGGAGCTAGGGAAGAACAGAAAAATATTTTGAGATACCAAATTAAATATAATAAATTTTGTAATATAAAAATTGATCGCAGAATCAAACACAAAATAAATGGATTAAGTGATTCCCACGAACAAATTCAATAAAATCTTATCGATTCTTGTATTTTTTGTATCTCATTTTATACTTGACTTCTATCTTGGTAGCAGAAACATGCATGTAAAAAGGCATTTATTAAACAAGTAATGAAGTTGCCAAAAACATACAAGTACAACACTGTTTCTCTTTATTTATATAACTCACTCAGCTCATTATTGATACTCCTATAGTATCATATTGTAAAGTAAGATTCACTACCACAATTATTCAATTAAGTTATTCCTCGTAAAGCATCTGTAGCATTTGGTTCTCAATTGACTAAAGTAGCCTAGAGTGGTGGCTTAGCAATGTAAGTCACATGTGCATCTGATGTAGAAAATGAGTGGGAGGAAAGTATTATTTTATTAATGAGTTGAGCAATATGACGACAACAATTATTCAAGTCGGTAGAAGAAGGTTATGATGAAAGTATAGTAGATCACAGGAGAAATGATGACAATTATAGTATTTATGAATGAACATGAAGGTCATGGTGAAAAGAGTGTAAAGAGTCTTAAGTATTTAGTAGTAGATAACGGTAGTGTAAGCTCTAACAGTAAAGTTGCCACTGGGGTCTTTGAAGTTTTGGTGGAGTGGGTGGTCAATGTGGTAGTAGAGGGGGTGGTTTATGTAGTGGTGGTAGAGGGAATGGATGATAGGGTGATGGAGGCGATGGTGGAAAAGACCTTGGAGGTGGAGGAGGTGGTGGAGATGCTGTTGACCGAGGTGGCGGAGGAGGTGTTGATCGGGGTGGTGGTGGAGGCGAATATCGAGTTGGTGGGGTTGGCGGAGAAGACCTAGGAGGTGGAGGAGGTGGAGACTTGGGTGGTGGAGGAGGTGGTGATCGAGGTAGTGGAGGTGGTGGTGACCGAGGTGGTGGAGGAGGGGGTGGTGATTGGGGTGGTGGTGGGGAGGAAGACTTGGGTGGTAAAGGAGGTGGCGAACGAGGTAGTGGTGGTGGAGGAGGTGGTGATTGAGGTGGTATTGACCGAGGTGGTGGAGGAGGTGGCGGTGATCGGGGTGGTGGTGGAGGGGGAGACTTGGGTGGTGGAGGAGATGGCGAACGAGGTGGTGGTGGAGGAGGAGACTTGGGTAGTGGAGGAGGTGGTGATTGAGGTGGTAGAGGTGGTGTTGACCGAGGTGGTGGAGGAGGTGGTGATCGGGGTGGTGATGGAGGCGGAGATCGAGTTGGTGGGGGTGGTGGAGAAGACCTAGGAGGTGGAGAAGGTGGAGACTTGGGTGGTGGAGGAGGTGGTGATCGAGGTGGTGGAGGTGGTGGTGACCGAGGTGGTGGAGGAGGTGGCCGTGATCGGGGTGGTGGTGGAGGAGGAGACTTGGGTGGTGGAGGAGGTGGCGCACGAGGCGGTGGTGGAGGATGAGACTTTGGTGGTGGAGGAGGTGGTGATCGAGGTGGTGGAGGTGGTGGAGGAGGTGGTGGTGAGGGGGGAGACTTGGGTGGTGGAGGAGGTGGCGAACGAGTTGGTGGTGGAGGAGGAGACTTAGGTGGTGGAGGAGGTGGTGATCGAGGTGGTGGAGGTGGTGTTGACCGAGGTGGTGGAGGAGGTGGTGATCGGGGTGGTGGTGGAGGAGGAGATCGAGTTGGTGGGGGTGGTGGAGGAGGTGGTGGTGAGGGGGGAGACTTGGGTGGTGGAGGAGGTGGCGAACGAGTTGGTGGTGGAGGAGGAGACTTAGGTGGTGGAGGAGGTGGTGATCGAGGTGGTGGAGGTGGTGTTGACCGAGGTGGTGATCGGGGTGGTGGTGGAGGAGGAGATCGAGTTGGTGGGGGTGGTGGAGAAGACCTAGGAGGTGGAGGAGGTGGTGGTGTTCGGGGTGGTGGTGGAGGGGGAGACTTGGGTGGTGGAAGAGGTGGCGAACGAGGTGGTGGTGGAGGAGGAGAAGCCTTGGGTGGTGGAGGAGATGGTGATCGAGGTGGTGGAGGTGGTGGAGAAGATGGTGATTGGGATGGTGGTGGGGGGGGAGACTTGGGTGGTGGAGGAGGTGGCGAACGAGTTGGTGGTGGAGGAGGAGACTTAGGTGGTGGAGGAGGTGGTGATCGAGGTGGTGGAGGTGGTGTTGACCGAGGTGGTGGAGGAGGTGGTGATCGGGGTGGTGGTGGAGGAGGAGATCGAGTTGGTGGGGGTGGTGGAGAAGACCTAGGAGGTGGAGGAGGTGGAGACTTGAGTGGAGGAAGAGTTGGTGATCGAGGTGGTGGAGGTGGTGGTGACCGAGGTGGTGGAGGAGGTGGTGGTGTTCGGAGTGGTGGTGGAGGGGGAGACTTGGGTGGTGGAAGAGGTGGCGAACGAGGTGGTGGTGGCGGAGGAGGAGCCTTGGGTGGTGGAGGAGATGGTGATCGAGGTGGTGGAGGTGGTGGAGAAGATGGTGATTGGGATGGTGGTGGCGGGGGAGACTTGGGTGGTGGAGGAGGGTGGCGAACGAGTTGATGGTGGAGGAGGAGACTTAGGTGGTGGAGGAGGTGGTGATCGAGGTGGTGGAGGTGGTGTTGACCGAGGTGGTGGAGGAGGTGGTGATCGGGGTGGTGGTGGAGGAGGAGATCGAGTTGGTGGGGGTGGTGGAGAAGACCTAGGAGGTGGAGGAGGTGGAGACTTGAGTGGAGGAAGAGTTGGTGATCGAGGTGGTGGAGGTGGTGGTGACCGAGGTGGTGGAGGAGGTGGTGGTGTTCGGGGTGGTGGTGGAGGGGGAGACTTGGGTGGTGGAAGAGGGTGGCGAACGAGGTGGTGGTGGAGGAGGAGGAGCCTTGGGTGGTGGAGGAGATGGTGATCGAGGTGGTGGAGGTGGTGGAGAAGATGGTGATTGGGATGGTGGTGGGGGGGGAGACTTGGGTGGTGGAGGAGGTGGCGAACGAGGTGGTGGTGGTGGAGGAGGTGGTGATCGGGGTGGTGGTGGAGGAGGTGACGAATGAGGTGGTGGTGGAGGAGGAGACTTGGGTTGTGGAGGAGGTGGTGATCGAGGTGGTGGAGGTGGTGGAGGAGGTGGTGATCGGGGTGGTGGTAGCGGGGGAGACTTGGGTGGTGGAGGAGGTGGCGAACGAGGTGGTGGTGGAGGAGGTGGTGATCGGGGTGGTGGTGGTTGGGGAGACTTGGGTGGTGGAGGAGGTGGCGAACGAGGTGGTGGTGGAGGAGGAGACTTGGGTGGTGGAGGAGGTGGTGATCGTGGTGGTGGTGGAGGCGGAGATCGAGTTGGTGGGGGTGGCAGAGAAGACCTAGGTGGTGGAGGAGGTGGAGACTTGGGTGGGGGAGTTGGTGGTGATCGTGGTGGAGGAGGCGGATACTTAGGTGGGGGAGGTGGTGGTGATTGAGTTGGTGGAGGGGGAGACTGGGGAGGTGGGGGAGGTGTTAAACGGGGTGGTGGTGGAGGCGGAGATCGAAGTGGTGGAGGAGGCAAAGATCTAGGTGGTGGTGGTGGTGGGGGTGACCGAGGAGGTGAAGATGAAGGAGGTGGTGGAGACCGGGGACGTGGGGGTGGTGGAGGTGGTGGCGACCGGGGTGGTGGACGGGGCGACGGTGGAGGTAGTGGAGGTGAGTGGTGGAATATCGGTGGGAAGGGGAATATTGGAGGAAGTGGTAATTTAGGTGGAAGGATAATGGAAGGAAGGGGTAATTTGGATGGAAGGATAAGGGGAGGAAGTGGAAGCCGTGGTGGGATGAAGTTGTCATCATCAGCAGTATATACAGTCGTTGTCATAGCAATGAAGATTGCTAGCACAACCCATAACTGTGTTTCTTTTTGTTGCCTTGCCATTTCAGCAAACCAACAGTGATAAAGTTTTGTTTTGATATCTTCAATATCTCATTGAAGTAAAATCAAACTTCGACAATATCAACTACTAATGTTTTTGGTTCACCTTATGGCAAGACCTTTTTATTTCTTTTAGTTTATTTGATGCCGAGATATATTTGCTTATGCCTCACTTATTTATAAGATCTTTTGAAAGTAGTTAATGTTGTGCCTAATTTCTTACCAAAATATGACTTTTTTTTTTAATACCATAAATGTCATTGGGGCAAATTTGTGCATGTAAAAAGAGCCCCACTCTGTAAGCGCCCCACTCAAAGTTTCTTCCCCCACCCTTAAACCCATTAAAATTTTAATTTTACGAAATTAAGATAAATATTGTTTTATAATAAAATTGTAACAATACCACAAAATACATAAAATTACTATAAAAATACATAATTTCATTTATGAACTATAAATAGTCATAATTCCTATAAAAAAAATACATAATATTTATCATAAAAATACGTAATATACACTACAAAAACACATAACAAAATACATATGGTACACACTTTTCATAAAATTTCCCATAATTTTATTTCTTTATCTCTCCCATCGAAGAAAAGTAAAAGCAACCTGTATTTTTTTCTTTGTCATACATATAAAAATCTTTCATAAGAGTTATAGGGTAAATCACACTCATTTCTATTGAGGTTTAAAAAAAATAATTAGTCTCATATTTTTTTTATATAATTATACTAATTTTCTTCGAGATTTTAATTTATATAGCACTTATGTCCTTTTTATTAGCTACTTGTGAGTCATATAAATGTAAAAATAATATTGTTGTCTATTCTACTAAAATGTATATTTATCTCTTATATATATATATATATATATATGTATCTATTATTTACATTAATTTTGATCACTTTATCCTTATCAAAAAGAATATTACTGTAATTATGTCAAATTTGTGAAACTAACTATATTTTTTTTCAAATTTTAAGAATAGTGAGTATAATTTACACAAAATTATAATATAATTTTTTAATATATATATATATATATTTAAATTGATAAACAGCTCAATTAAAATTTTTGCGATAGAACCTAAATAGAGTCAAGCTGCCTCTGTGTAATTAGGATATCCTTATAAAAGTTTTTGGGGATTTGGTCAAAGCCCCCTCATGATAAAACTCTAATGCATTTAGGACAAGCATAAAAAGTTTTCCTTGAAAAGTTCATGTTAGTCTGTTTGACAGTAACATGTTACTCTGTCTCACAGTAACATGTTACTCTGTTTGATAGTTATTCTGTTTGACAATAACATGTTATTCTGTCGCATAGTAACATGCTATTCTGTTTGACAGTAACATGTTACTTTAGTTCATATTAACATTTTACTCTAGCAATATTGTCCAAGGAAAAAAAAGAAGATGATATTTTACTTTATCTTCACTCAATTATGTGTTTTTTCCTTAGGGAGTTTATGAAGAAAAATAAATTGGGTTGTCCTTTTTACCAAATAAGGGTCCAATTGAGGGTTTTTGGCCAAATTTCCAAAAGTTTTCTGTAGCTCATTACTACCCTTATTTCAAATTTAATGAGAAAAATGGATTAGAAAATTGTCATTGTCTATGTGAGCTATACTTTTTTGGTGATATGTAGCATAGGGTAGTAAGCAAGTCGAGTCAAGCCAAATTTTAGTATGTGTGGATTTGTTTATTAAGATTTTAATAAATTCGAGTTTGAGCTCAAGCGCAACAAAAATTTAACGAACTGAACTTCAGCCGAATTGACTTAGACTTGACCCGAGTTTAAACTTGTTCACATGTTTTAACGAGATAACAAAAAAATTTAAATTCATACGTATGAGACTAAAGTCACAATTGAAATTTTGATTATACAATTATATATACAAACATACTAAAAGAAAAGTTAATATTTTACTAAACTAATAATATCTACTACTACTATTATATAAATGTGTTATCTATCGTTAACTATTATTTACGTTTACATTTTTTAAATATATAAATAACATATTTATCTTATTTTTATATACATATTTTTACATTATTAATATATAAATATTAAATATTAAATGAGCCAGCTAACGAGTCAAGTTTTAGTATTTTAGATTTGTTTACTAAGAAAGAACAAGTTCGAACTCAAACACAAAAAAAAAGTAATAATAATAATAATAATAATTTAACAAACCGAGTTCGAACGAGCCCTTATTGAACTGAGTTCGAGTTTGTTCATGAACGATTCTATTCATTTGCAGCCCCAATATAGCATAATTAGAAATTTGATTTAGTAGTGTGATTCAGTGTCTTAATTTGAATTAAGACACTAATTTATAATCGGTTGAGAAGAGAGAGTGAAAAAAAAAATTTAATAAGCCTTCGTGTTAAAATATTAAAAGAAAAATTATACACATTTAAAACTTCATATTTGAAAAAAGGTTTTAAAAAAAAGTAATGATGTACAAGTAAAATTTTATATAGAATTGTGTGACTTATTATTATCTTTTATTTTCAATCAAAATAGTCACCATTACCCTTGTAATTCAAAATTATATTTTGGATAATTTTTTTTATATAAATTTTTTGTTTGCAAAACATTTTAACACCATCATATTTATTTATAACAATTTTAATAGTGTCAATTTATAAAAGTTTCCTAAAAAATTTACATGATACAATTAAGGGATATTTACCAATAAATCCTATCTCACAAACAGTTTTACCGATTGGTCCTAAGGTTATTTTTATTGTTCTGATTAGTCCCATTAGTGGGGAAATATCTTACATGTTGATCCTATTTCCTTTGTTTAGTAACATTGAGTGGTCAATTATACCCTTCCGTGTGTGTGTCGTGTGACATACATCATTCCAAGGCAAAAAGCATAAAGAGCCTTAGTGTACTTTGTTGATGTGTGACACCCATTGTGTGTGTCGCGTGACACTCCAAGGCAAAAAGTATAAAGAGCCTTAGTGTACTTTGTTGATGTGTGACACCCATTGTGTGTGTCACGTGAGATATTATGTGTGTCTCGCGACACTCCAAGGCAAAAAATATAAAGAGCCTTAGTGTACTTTGTTGATGTGTGACACCCATTGTGTGTGTCGCGTGACACATTGCGTGTGTTGCGTACTTTGTTGATGTGTGACACCCATTGTATGTGTCGCGTGACACATTGTGTGTGTCGTGTGACACTCCAACGCAAAAAACATAAAGAGTCTAGTGTACTTTGTTGATGTGTGACACCCATTGTGTGTGTCGCGTGACATATTGTGTGTCACGTGACACACCCTCATAAAGAGCCTTAGTGTACTTTGTTGATGTGTGGCACCCATTGTGTGTGTCACGTGACATATTGTGTGTGGCATGTGACACACCCTCATAAAGAGTATGCATCTAATAACATTTAAATGGGGGCATTAACGTCCCTCAAAATATCCAAGGATTAAACGGTTTATTAGAAAAAAATTTGGGACCAATTGGTTCATAAGTTTAACATTTGGGATTTATTAGTAAATCTCCCATTTTTGAAAAAGAAAATTTAATGAGTGGGTTGAATTGGACCCCCTAAACACCATTTAGCTCCGCCCATGTGGGACTACAAAATTTAACATATAGGCAATTGTGCATGGTACAAAAAATGTGTATAGGAGGAGTAGTTTTTATATAAGGATAGGATATATATCATGTGATAATTTTTTTTTTATTGTGATTAGTTTTGATGGTAGAATTTACTATATTTATGTTAGACATTTGGAAAATAATAAAATATATACATTTGTGATTGATAAAAAATAGTGTTACGTGATGCCCTATTAACATATATGGCTGACTTTTAACCTTTTATATATGAGAACTTTGGTTATAAGACTCTCCTTATGAGGTTTTATTATCAAAATGATAAGTTTATATAAGTTTTGTTTCTACAAGGACATGGATCTAAGGAACACACAATCTGTAATTTATTTATGAAAATATTTTTAATTAATTTTTTAAGTTTAAAATTGTGTAATTTTTAGATAGATATTTATTTTTGTAATTTTTGTATTTTTTAATTCCTCTTCGAAAGATAAATAACAAAAAAATCCATGTTAACTATTAAATTTTGAAGAAAAAAAATACGCTGGTGAAATTTAATTGTCCAACTTAACACATTAAAATTTCACAATGTTAAAGTTAGTTTGGTTAGTGAAAGTCCATCACTCCCACTACAATGATCCCAACTTCAAATTTTCCATCTCAAATTTATTATTATTTTTAAATATAAACATCGAATAAACAAGACTCAAAAGTAATTAAAAGAAATTGAACTTGTTCTAAAAATCAGTGCAATAAATATCTATTGACATTCCTAAAGATATTTCTAAGGTGCATATGAAAAAAATTTCAAAAATTCAATTCTATATTGAGTAAATAAAAATATTCATATAATAAAATTTCACTAATTAAATATAAAAATATATTCACTAACCTTCAACTTGCTTAAAAATGATTAAATTAATTTTGAAGTTTCTAAATATATGTCTAAAATGTATATGCAATAGTTTTAGAAAATTCAATTCAGCCGATTAGATAATAAAAAATAAAAATAAAAAATTGAACAGTGGAATTTTCACTTTGTTTTTTAACAAAACATAATTCGGGAAAAATCTTTTGCAAAAGGGAAACAGGATGGATATTGTACGAGCAAGAAATAATGTTCTCGTATAATCCTGTTGATCAAGTCTGCGCTCCTCCAAACGTCGTCGCTTTACTCCCTAAAAACACAAACGTGAGCTAGCCGGCGAGTGTGTACCGGATACCTCTCCGATGCCTAAGTCAGCAAAATAGACAAATAGACAAAAGCTCTGTGTATTCGAGAATCAAAGTTGTGTTACCTCTCCATAGGTGATGTTATGAGCTTTTATAGGTTTCGTGTGGTACAACCCTAGTAGGACTCTTATTCCTCCATGTAGAGTCCTCTTAGGAATCACACTCCTGAAAGATAATGCTTACCCTTCAACACCCCCCTCACTACTTAAACCAAGTGAGATGGTTTTACCTCGGTAGTATGACAAAATGACCGAGCTATCATAGCCATGCTAAACTGGCTGAAATGACCGAGCTTTAACTAGCTCGGTTCTTCTCTTCATTGCGTGTACATCGGCTTCTCCTGCTGAGACCGTGCTAACCATAACGAGCTTGGACCGAGCTAATCCGTAGCAAGGTCCTGAGAAAAGCTCAAAATACCTTGGCTCAGAAGGGTATGGCCGAGCTAACTGCTATCACTCTCAGTGGTGACCGAGCTAACTACAAGGCTCTTTTGGACTGAGCTAACTTACAAGGCCCTTTTACTTAGCCCTTCTTACTGTGGCCCGTAGAACGGCCCATTACCTAGCTCGGCCCAATTTACGTATAAATTACCCTCTCAATTGCCCCTTAATTCCATATGCGCAGCATGATTGGGATTACTCGTTTCCAGTCGAGCTAAAAACTTTAGACTTTCAACCAAGCTAAATTCACACCGGGCTACCAATCTGTCCGGTCAAAAACGTCTCTTCAGTCGCTGTAACTGAATCGCTTTCTATTCCATGGACACGTGGCAGGCTCTCATTGGCCCAACATAGCTGTCGCGCCGTCTTCGTACACCGAAAAATTTGAACAGTCCCGCCCAAAAAACAAGGTTTTATACAAAAACCCTATTTCTTGAATCAAAGACTCTTACTATTCATCTTCGTCTCTCCCTCTCTCTGAGCCTCCATTTTCTCTAAACACAGTGCCTGCAGAACTTGTGTTTTTACTGCTATTGCTTCCATCTTTAGTTCCTTCACCTTGAACTGGTATGTTTGCTCAAATCTGCTTCCTTTTTGTTGATTTTGCACCTGTTTTGCAATACATAGCATGCTTGTTCGTATGTTTTTCATGTACCTACCATTTTTGCTTCCATTTTTCGGGAAAAAACCCATGTAATAGAACTACTGTATTCGTGAACAATCTGAAAAATGATGCCTTTGATCCAAAATCATACTTCAACCGAACTAGGAAGTTGTTTGTATTAGGTACGACCCTAGCAACACTAAACCACCGAACTAAAACTTCATGCCATCCTTGTAGTTTCAATAGGACTTAAGTACCTTCTGTTTCATTTAGCCGAGCTAGGGAACCGTACTAGGTTTGCGCAATGTCGTGCTAGAAAGTCTCAACCATCGACCGAGCTATAACTTGGGGCTAAACCAGCTCCCTGACTTAGTCAAAACCGAACTAAGAATGCTGTACCATAAGCTACAACTGGGCTACGAACTTCTCATTACTAAACCGGGCTAAAGTCCCTTGCTCAAACCGAGCTAAGAATGAATAGTATACCACGTAGCCGAGCTAAGACAACATTTATTTTTCCTTTTTTGCTTTTAGCATGATCCATCGATCTGTGCTTAACACTTTTTCCTTTGCACTTTGCAGACTCTAACTAGGTTACCCAGGCACTCCTTTGAACGTCCAACCGAGATAACCAACATCATCTCAGCACCGAGCTAGCACACCAACTAATTTATACATAATTTAAGACCTCATGGGTAAATATAGATTTGTGGTAAACTCACCAGGGGCTATGGCCAAGTTCCGAAGGGACTACCATATCCCTGATGATGTCCATCTTACTTTAGCCGAACTAGACACCACACCCTGGGGAAACCCAGGCTTCGTTCCCTTCACCCTTCTTTCTATTATAGAAATCGGACTCTGATTCCCTGTACAGCCTCTTCTTTGTGAGTTCCTTAGACAAACAAACCTCTGCCCTACCCAGCTTTCAACAAACTCATACCGAATAATAAATGGCATTGCCGAGCTAAACCGCCGGCTTGGCCTCAATCTCGGTTTTACCGAGCTATTTCACCAGTATTCACTTGGCCAAAACGAAGATGGCTGGGTGTATTATTTAAGAATAAGAAGATGCCGCGAGAAGATAATAAAAAATACCCCGGATAAAGATGTAAATGGCGATGACTTTTTCTGGGTCTCGGGCAACTTTGAAGACCAGGAAGCCCAGATCCCGGGCGACTGAATAAACTGGAACAAGGGTGTAGCCAGTATGAATACCTCGGCTCAGTTCTGCGCTTTCTTTTACTTCGATTTTCTTATTTTCAACCGCACTAACCATTGTCTTTTTTCTTCATGCAGACTTGAACCACTTAAAGTCACTGTACATTTACCCCAATCTTGACGCCCTCCGTGCCGCACTAAGACATCCCAATCGAAGTTGGGCCGAGCTACTCAACTTCGAGCCAACCTATCGATACAGTAGCAGGAGGAAGACCAGGGTGACCGATTTCTTGTTGGAGCCCTCACCTGAGCCTGATCCTTCCCTTCCACAGATCAACCTCATTCCATTAACAGTGGAGCAAGAGATGGCAGAAAAGAGAGCTGTAAGGGCCCTCATCACCAAGACAAACCAGCCCAAGGTACCACCAGCCGACCAAAACCAAGAAGCCATGGTAGCCCTGCCAACCCATCAGCCTTCATCATCTCGGCCAAGCAAGCGTGCTCGGACTTCCACAACTGACCCACGTCTTGTCGACGAGGATAAGACCGTGCTGCCGCAAACCACCCCACCAAGCCCCCAGCCTGAGCGCTCAAACCGAGCTAGCTCTTCCAAGTGGGTACCCAAGATCACTTTCCAGAACCGTGCTATCCGTGACTCCGACTCGGTGGTCGCGGAAAAAGACCATTTGTTGACATATTCTTCAAATGTGGGTGGAAGGCAACCGTGGCGCAGCTCGACCATGGCCCAGAGACCGAGGTCTTCCTCAATCCTCCTCCGTATTTCATACCAAGCTATATGGCGGAGTACGCTGCTGCCATTCAGCAAAAATTTCTACAAGAAGGGGAGGATGAAGATCCTGCTCCTAAAGACGACACCCAGCCCGGTTGTCAGTCTACCTCTCCCACTCCAGTGGTCTCTATCCCACCTTCACCTGTTGCAACTGTTGTAGCGCCATCAACCGAGCTTGACCTAGATGTGCTTGCCACAACCGAGCTACCTCTAGGTGAAGACCGAGTTGTTGTGGATGCCGACTCGGACGACCCCTTCTCTTGATTTTTCTTTTCTTTGTTTAACAAAGGAGTTTGTAACCGGGCTGAGGCCCCACCTTTTGTATTTCTGATTTGCACTATCAATGAAATCTTCTTTTGTTTTCCTCAACTGTTTGTTCGGTTTGCTTTCATGCATGCACTTACTTTCCAATTGTTATCTGAATGCAGCATAACATTTTCTGGCCGAGATACCTATCTCGATCTTTAACCTCGGGACCTATCTGGTCATACCTGCCAACCTCTTCAACCTAGGTTTTTACCTCGGCTCCTACAGCCTAGATCCTTATCTTCAGCTTAGGAAAAGTAAGTGTTGGTTTTTCCAGCCAACCTCTTCAGCCCAGATCCTAATCATAGCTGAAGAGAGCTCAAAGTTGGTTTTTCTAGCCAACCACTCTTCAGCCTGGATCCTTATCTCGGCTGAAGGGTACTAAGTGTTGGTTTTTCCAGCCAACCACTCTTCAGCCTGGATCCTTATCCTAGCTGAAGAGAGCTCAAAGTTAGTTTTTCCTGCCAACCCTGAGTGAAGTGTTTGGTTATTCCGACCAAACGTCCTACAGCCTAGATCCTTATGTTCGGCTGAGGAAAAGTAAGTGTTGGTTTTTCCAGCCAACCTCTTCAGCCCAGATCCTAATCCTAGCTGAAGAGAGCTCAAAGTTGGTTTTTCCAGCCAACTCTGCTTTTGTTGCTCCTAGCTCACTAAAACAACTTTTACAGAATAAAACAATTATGTTGAAAAGAAAACTACTTGTTTTATTGAGGAAAGGAAAAATTACAAGTATTTTAAAGAAAGGCTAAAAATAAAATAGTTTGAGATTGGTAGTGTTCCATAGCCTAGGAATGGCTTTGTTGTCTTCGTCTTCCAAGTGGTATGCCCTTTTTCCTGCTAATCCAACCACTTTGTAAGGTCCTTCCCAACTGGGCCCTAACTTGCCATCTCTAGGTACCAGGGTGTTTCCCATTACTTGGCATAGCACCCAATCTCCGATCTTGAATTGCCTTGGATGTACTGTCTTGTTATACTTTCTGGATAACTCTTGCTGGTACGAGGCAATGTGAACCAGTGCTCTTTCTCTTCTTTCTTCTGCAAGGTTGAGCTCCAATGCTATGGCTTCTCCATTTAAATCTGGATCAAAATTTTCGCTTCTAATTGTGGGGAGGCCAACTTCCAGTGGGATTGCAGCTTCCATGCCATAGGCTAAGGAAAAAGGCATTTCTCTAGTAGACTGTCGATGTGTGGTACGGTAAGCCCATAAAACATGAGGGAGTTCTTCCACATAGTTGCCTTTTGCTTTCTCCAGCCTTTTCTTCAGTCCATCCAAGATGACTTTGTTCGATGCTTCCGCTTGGCCATTTGCTTGGGGGTATGCCGGTGTAGAATTGTAGAATTCTATCTTGTACTCTTCACAAAAGCTTCTAAAAATTTTGCCATCGAACTGAGTGCCGTTGTCAGATATTAGGGCTTTTGGTATGCCGAACCGAGTGATGATATTCTGCCAGACGAACTTCTTCACATCTTTCTCCTTTGTTGATGCTAGTGCTTCTACCTCCACCCACTTTGTGAAGTAATCTGTTGCTGCAAGAAAGAACTTCCTGTTGCCGAGTGCCGTTGGAAGTGGTCCTCCTATGTCCAAGACCCACATTGCGAAGGGCCATGGGCTAGTTAATGGTAGAAGTTCTCTAGCTGGTTGATGTATTTGGTGTGCGAACTTCTGACATTTCTCGCACTTCTTAACATACTTCTCTGAATCTGCTTGCATGTAAGGCCACCAATATCCTTGTGAAATTGCTCTGTAGGCTAATGATCTTCCTTCTTGGTGGCTTCCGCATACGCCTTCGTGAATCTCAAACAGGAATGCTTCGACCTTGCCGGGATAGACACACTTCAGGTAAGGTCCTGTGAAGGATTTTTTGTACAAGGCCATTGATGGGGAGAGCCAAAATCACTGTGACTTGGCTCTTATTCTGTTGGCTTCTTTCTTCTCTTCGGGTAGGATGCCGTCTTTCAAGAATACTATAATGGGATCCATCCATGAAGGGCCTAGTTCAGCACAACATACCTCAGCTACTTCGAGTTCTTCAATGCTTGGTCTTGGTAGGAAGTCAATTAGTAACGGATGTGGGATAGATGTATCTGCCATCGAGGCAAAGCCTGCTAGTTCGTCTGCTCTGCTGTTTTCTTCCCTGCCGATCTGCTCTATCCGCACTACTTCAAACTTCATGATCTCTTTTCTGACTAACTCTTGGTACTTAGCCATTCTTTCATCCTTTGCCTCGTAGTCGCCTGAAATTTGGTTTACCACCAGCTGTGAGTCACTGTAAACCATTGACCCGGTGACCTTCATATAGAGTGCTGATTTTAGGCCTGCCAGAAGCACTTCATACTCCGCTTCGTTGGTTGATGCTGGGAAGCCAAGGTTGACTGCTTGTTCCACTATTGGGCCATCTGGTGAGATAAGGACCATGCCAAGTCCTGCACCATACCTGTTGGACGCTCCATCCATGAAGAGCTTCCACATCTCTCCAACGAACAGCTTCCAGCAAGTGGAGGGATCGGTTGAAGCCTTGGGGTCATGAGTGTTGCTGGTGTTTTCTTCAAAGTCCACATTTACTGTTTGCCCCTCACTATCTGATTGTACCAAGTCTTTACTCGTTGATGAGTCTTTGCCTGGTGTAGCATGTTGCCTCTTCTTGCTGGTCTTCACTCCGGTCTGTTTTAGGATGTGGCTGGGCATCCTGTATCAGGGGTTGCGCACTTCCTGCGGTGCTTTCCATCCCTACTTCGGTTGTATCAGTCAAGTCGACTGGGCAGATGTGATGACTTCTTGGTGTGAATTTTGCCACGAAGTCTGCCAAAGCTTGGGCTTTTATTGCGGTTCTGGGTTGAAACTTGACGTCAAACTGTCCCAACTCCACTGCCCACTTCAAGATCCGCCCAGAAAAGTTCGCCCTCTCAAACAAAGCTTTTAATGGAAAAGCTGTGAGGACGATTATAGTGTGGGCGTGGAAGTAATGCGACAACTTCCTTGATGCCATCATTAAGGCTAAGGCTAGTTTTTCCAATGGTAAGTACCTGGTTTCTGCGCCCAGCAATGTCTTGCTGACATAAAAGATGGGCAGGTGTTGGATTCCTTCTGCTTGGACCAACACTGCGCTAACTGCGTGCTGTGATACTGCCAGGTACAAAAAGAGCTCTTTTCCAGGTACTAGGGTTACTAGTAATGGTAGAGAAGACATGTATTCTTTCAAGCTCTCTAGGGTGCGGTCGCATTCTTCATCCCACTCAAACTTGGCCTTTAGCGCTTGAAAAAATGGTCGACATTTGTCTGACGACCGACTTATGAACTGGTTGAGCGCAGCTGCCATACCAGCGAGATGCTGCACTTTTTTTACTGAGTTGGGCCTCTCCAGATCCTGAATTGCTTTGATCTGAGAGAGGTATGCCTCTATACCTCGGTTGGTCACCAGGAAGCCTAGGAATTTGCCAGATCCTACGCCGAACGCACACTTGGATGCATTAAGGTGTAACTTGTTCTTCTTCAGGATCTGAAACATCTTACCCAGGTCCCTAAGATGGTCATTCTCATCCTTGCTTTTGACCACCATATCATCTATGTATGCCTCCATTGTTCTACCTAACAATGGTTCAAACATCTTGGTGACCATCCGTTGGAATGTTGCCCCTGCGTTTTTTAGCCAAAGGGCATGACCTTGTAGCAATACAGTCCTCTTGGCGTGGTAAAAGATGTACCTCCTGGTCAGGCTCATACATAGCAATCTGATGGTAGCCTTTACACGCATCAAGGAAGCTAAGTCGATTATGGCCTGCCGTCAAGTCTACCAGTTGGTCTATCATGGGTAAGGGAAAGCTATCCTTTGGGCATGCCTTGTTGACTGTTTTGTAGTCCACGCAAACACGCCATTTTCCATTCTTCTTTGACACCACCACAGTATTGGATATCCACTTGGGATAGTGCACTTCTCTGATAGCTCCTGCCTCTAGAAGGTTTCCCACTTCTTCCGTCACTATCTCGGCGTGGTGGAGTGCTGATCTGCGAGTGCGCTATATAATTTGTCTGGCAGTTGGGTGGACATTTAATTGGTGACAGATGAAGTTCGGGTCAATGCCAGGCATGTCATACGGCGTCCAGGCGAACACTTCGATGTTAGAGGTTAAGAACTTCATAACCTCTATTCTCTCAGTGCTTGACAATGACGAGGCAAGCAAAAAGAACTTTTATGGGCCTTTTTCATCTATCCTTACCTGTACCAAGTCTTCCACTGCCTTCTGTTCAGCAGCTTTGCCAACATCTGTGAACAGTTCATTGCTTTTAGGTTCTTCCACAATTTGTACATATCCTTTGGCAGCGCGGCTGCCATTTACTGTGACGAAGCATTGTTTGGACATAATTTGGTCTCCAAAGACCTCTTCAATTACTCCTGCTTCGTTGGGGAACCGGAATGCTTGATGGTAGGTTGACGCTACCGATCACATGGCATGCAGCCATGTCCTTCCCAAGATTATGTTGTAAGTGGAAGGGACTTTCAATACCCAAAATTCCACTTGTTTCGTCATGCTTCATGCTCTAATTGGGAGGATTATCTTGCCCACTAGGCACTCTGGCATTGAGTTGAATCCGATTAAGGGAGATGTTGCAGGCGCCAAGTCTTTGTCCTCCAGTTTCAATTGTTTGAAGGTTTCGTAATACATTATCTCACACGAGCTCCCTTGGTCGATTAGAATCCGTTTGATGTCGTAATCCTTGACGAGGAGTGTGACGACCAGTGCATCATTATGAGGGCAATATATCCTTGCCATGTCTCTGTCTGAAAAAGATATGACATTCGTGGCTTTCGTTCTCCCCTTTTTGATGGCAGGTTGTGCACTAAATACCTCCCTTAAGTGCTCGGCCTTCTTAATCATTCCCCTAAGCTCACATACTCGCTCAGGTTCGAATACCCCATGTATTACGTTAATCACGCCTTGAGGTGGGGCGTCGATCGGCATTCCGTTTGGGTGATCGTGGTTCTGGGGGCTGGCTGTGTCCCTCCTTCTATGTACTGGTCCAAGTGCCCAGTTGCCACTAACTCCTCCAAGTGCTGTCTCAACGGCGTGCAATTCTCCGTGCGGTGCCCCTTTTCATTATGGAAGGTACACCGGGATCCTTCGTCATAGTGTTTTTGTGCTTCTCCCAACTTAGCTAGCTATTGGACGAAAGGTTCATCACGTATCTCACTGAGAATTCGGTAGATTGGCTTTTTGAACACTGTGGTAATGGCAGTGCGAACTCTTAATCACCTTTTGTCTGGATCCTCTTTGTTGGCCCGTCTGCCTCGCCCGTTCCAACTTGGTCGTTCTACCGTGTTGACTTTTACTGAATTTTTTTATCTGGTGTTGCTGTTGTGCTAGATTTTGCCTTAGCAAGGGCGCCATCCTCTTCCACACGAATATGTTGGTGCACTCTCTCCATCAAGCCCTCCTTCATGAGGGGTGGCGTCATAGTGATTGAGTCCCTCAACTTGTTTCCGATTGGTAGACCCCTTTTGTATTGCGCGATGGCAAGATTTGTGGGGCAATCTCCTATCTGGTTGAAAGTTTCCCAGTAGCGACTGTTGTAGGACCTCAACGTTTCTTTGTCGCCCATGTCAACGGAGAGTAGCTGGTCGATCTCCACTGGTGTCTTGGTGTTCGTTCTAAACCTTGTCACGAACGCCTCTGCCAATTGTGCCCAGGAGGTGATGTTGCCTTCTGGGAGCCTTTCGAACCAGGTTAGACCCAGGTCGCCTAGGTTGGATGGGAACAGGATGCACATTAAAGCCTCGTTTCGCCGGTATACCGCCATAACCTGGCAAAAGTGGCTCAAGTGCGTGTAGGGGTCCGTCTTCCCCTCATAAGTGGTGAATTTGGGCTGGTGAAAGCCCAAAGGTAGTGGTGCGTTCTCAATTGCCGGAACGAACGGCGAGGTCTGCAGCCTTGCTAATGCTTTGTCTGCTGGTTCGTAAGCAACACGCGGAATTGGCATTCCTACCTTGACGCTCCCATGCGTCCGAGGAGCCAACCACTGAAGGGCTGAAACTCTGCGCGGGTCGCGCGCCCTAGTATCTTTCTTTCATCATGCCCTTTCTTCTAGCACAATTCACAAATCGGATGATCTAGGCAACTCCGTCTGCCTGGATGACGTCTGGTGTGTGCGCGAGGGCCGATAGGTGCTTCCCTCGGTATATGACCTCTCAGTTCTCGTTCTCTCAGACCTGGAGTAATGAGTCCTGGGAGTTCTTGACTGAATGTCGCCTGTTCTCAGGCTCCTACTTTCTGCTTGCGATGGTGTGGTGTGCCTACCACGATCTTCCGAGTGACGAGGGGGCGTACTGCTTTTGTGCCCCTCTCCTGTCGCCAGTTCTTTTCCTTTGATCTGGCGCTTCATAGACTCCATGTCAGCGCCATCTTCCTTATTAACTCGTTCTGCTCCTTCATGCGATCCTCTAGGACTTGAGGGTCCAACCTCCGCCTCTGTCGTTTTGGACTTTGAGAGCGACGGGGGCTGTTACCCCGCCTCCCCCTTGCATCTCTCCGGGGGTTCTGTCGTTGGGGTTCTAAATCCGCCATGGGAGGAATAGAACGCCTCCCATCCCTCTCGAGGGTTTGTCCGTCGATAGCGGACTGCGACAAATCTTCATTGTGCGCCATTACTTCCAATTAGAGAGGAAAAACTTGATCAAGAGGTTTTGTTCTTTCCGGTCTTCCCACAGACAGTGCCAATTGTATGAGCAAGAAATAATGTTCTCGTATAATCCTATTGATCAAGTCTACGCTCCTCCAAACATCGTCGCTTTACTCCCTGAAAACACAAACGTGAGCTAGCCGGCGGGTGTGTGCCGGATACCTCTCCGATGCCTAAGTCAGCAAAATAGACAAATAGACAAAAGCTCTGTGTATTCGAGAATCAAAGTTGTGTTACCTCTCCATAGGTGATGTTATGAGCTTTTATAGGATTTGCGTGGCACAATCCTAGTAGGACTCTTATTCCTCCATGTAGAGCCCTCCTAGGAATCACACTCTTGAAAGATAATGTTTATCCTTCAACACCCCCTCACTGCTTAAACCAAGTGAGATGGTTTTACCTCGGTAGTATGACAAAACGACCGAGCTATCATAGCCATGCTAAACTGGCTGAAATGATCGGGCTTTAACTAGCTCGGTTTTTCCCTTCATTGCGTGTACATCGGCTTCTCCTGCTGAGACCGTGCTAACCATAACAAGCTTGGACCGAGCTAATCCGTAGCAAGGTCCTGAGAAAAGCTCAAAATACCTTGGCTCAAAAGGGTATGGCCGAGCTAACTGCTATCACTCTCAGTGGTGACCGAGCTAACTACATGGCTCTTTTGGACCGGGCTAACTTACAAGGCCCTTTTACTCAGCCCTTCTTACTGTGGCCCATAGAACGGCCCATTACCCAGCTCGGCCCAATTTACTTATAAATTACCCTCTCAGATATACACACATACTCTCCCTTCATTTGTTGCATAAATTGGTAATTTGCTAAATGTGTTATTTATAGGATATTGTCAATTATACTAATTATAATTGCCTCTCCGAAACAATTTTTTTTAAGCTGTGCTATGTCAGAAATTTTTTTGAATAACTTAATAAGGTTACACATCAAAAATTGTCAAAATCTATCTCAATAGTTATGATTTATATCTATATCAATAACTATGATTATGTTAATTACAAAAGTCATATGAAATTGCTCAAAAAATACAATATTATATTTATTGTGAAAAATAAATTATAATCAAATTACTCACTAATATAATATATTCTATTTTCAGTGATTTTCATGCATTGCAGAAGTAAAAAAAATTGTAATTTTAGTATTTATATATACAAATCAATTTTGTGGAGATACGGGAAAAAAAAACAAAACAAAAAAAAAAAGAAGAAAAAAACAAAAAAAAGGCATATATATATTATTGGGTAAAATTCAATTGCGATATTTAGTCTACCATCCCTCTCTAACTTTTAGTAAAGGGAGAGATCCACAATATATTTTGTTTTTTGGTAGCCTAAAGTCCCTCACTCCCATACCCATATATCACACCCACACTCTCATTCTCTCTACTCTCTCCTCTCTCTTTTCTCTCTCTACGGTTTTAGTTCTCTCCACAACAATCATTTCTCTCTCCACAACAACCAATTACAAGACTGCTCGTTGCATAGTACTGTTTCAACGCATCCAATCGAATCAAAGCCATATCTAGTTTATGCCCCCAAATTAAACATTGAATGTAGTTAATCTAAACAAATTTATGATCTTCTAGGTTCAGATTTGACGTTGCAAACAATATGAAGTATGAAATTGTAACGAACGAAGCTAATAAATGACTTCATTGCTACAATTGCTGTATGGATCTGATAAGTTTAAACCAAAAAGTCACTAAATTTAGCAAAATCGGACCAAAATAAGAATTTGGTATTTCTAGTTTAGTGTCACAATATAACAACCCTGACCTGTGATTAACCGTTAAACCATGATAATGAATGCCTAATAAGTAATTAAGAGAGAATTCTACATTAATTGCATGTGTATTGTGTTATATGTGCTTATATCTATTTGACGTAAAAATATCTGTTTGTATTTCTAATTCAATATACGAATTGAGGGTCTTATTGGCATCCGATCACAAAATTGACTTTGTTTATGTGTTATTTAGAATTTTTAGAAATTTATGACAGGTTTAATTGAAATTCGATTCAGAACCAAATAATTAGAATAAAATAATTATCAATGCTTAGATTAACTCAATTAAGTTTCTCTAATTAAGCATATATAAGGCCTATTTGACTTAAGACTTTCAACATTACATCTCCATTCATTTTCTTTGACACAAAACGTAAGAAGAGAGAGAGAGGAACTATTTGAGGCTAAAGGAAAAGAAAAGAGAGGGATTGCTAGGCAATTGAAGGAAATAGGAAGAATTTAGCAAGAAAGTCCTAGAATTCAAAGAATTGAGAACTCTAGGTAAGAACTATATTCTTAAAGTTTGTATTCATGACATTAGTGTAAGAATTCTAGAGATTAAAGTGTTTAAACATGAGAATTGAGCTAGAAATGAAGGAACTTAAGTCATACCTTGCATGCATGTATATTTTCTTACATTTTGAGCTTAATTTTCAAGAATTCTTACATGCATGTGTTCATTCTAGCATGGTTTTGGAAATTGATCTCATTTCACATCATTTGACTTTAATTGATCATCTTTTCAAAGTGTAGAACATGAATTAATACATGCATGTTATGTATACATACAATTCAAGTTTTACTTTGGAAGAATTCATTTGCTTTTGGGCTTGATTTTGCGAAATGCCTTTCAATTCATGAAGTTATACAAGTTAAAAAGTGTTTTCTCAAGTTTTAGCCCAAAAGGTTGTGTTTTGATGCATTGAAAATGGATTTTGAACTTGAATTAGCAATCTGAAAATTCCAAAATTTGCACTCTTCGCTTGAGCGGTGGAGTCTGCGCTCGAGCAAAGAATTCGAGCTCCTAGTACTTTTGTAGAGTTTGAGGGTTGGCTCGAGTGGCAAAACCTGCGCTTGAGTGACCACCCTTATATTTTTTATCCTCCGCTCGAGTGTAGGAAGTTACGCTTAAGTGTAAAATGAAAGCTCCCAGAAGTTTTACAAAGTTTTGCAGACCGCTCGAGCGACCGAAGTTGCGCTCGAGCGGATACCCTGTTTACTCAATCTTTGGCTTGAGCGGCTGTCAAGCGTCCGTCGAGCGTAAAAATCACGCAACCAGTACTTTTGTAGACTTTGCAGACCACTTGAGCGACTAAAGTTTTGCTCGAGCAGACTGTCCTATTTTTGAAAATTTGACCAAGTGTTTCAACTTATATTTTGGCATCCTCATTGCATCCTAGGCATTCCTAAGCCTTAATTAAGACATAATAATGAGGATAAGGATTAGAAACACACCAAGATAGAAAAGAAATGAGTTAAGTGTTTTCTGAGCATGCGTTTCAATATGAATCCGCTATGTGTTTGTGCAGGTCACGTGTCTTAGCCCGTTTGGTTGGTTTCATTCATCTAATCTGCTATTGAAGCCATCTGTGAGTAATAACTCTGTAAAGTTATGTTTGACTTTAATTATTTTCTGATGATATGAAATGATCAGTTTTCTGAAATGCTATGTTTTGTATGAATGAATGATTGTCCAAGTTTCTGAAATGTATTTGTGACATCCTTAGCATCATACGATATGCGTCCCTTTATGGGTCATTAGAATGCCTTCATGGCCGTCCCTTTATAGGTCTTCATAATGCCTTTATCGTTATCCCTTGATAGGTCATCAGAAATGTCTATGTGCACATGAGTTATCGGAATGCCTTTATGGCCGTCCCAATTATGGGTCATCGGATTTGTTAGCACTAATGGATGTACCACAAATGATCATATGGATATGTGAACTTTGAACATGAACATGAATATGAATATGAATCTACTTCTGATCTGAATTATGATTTCTGATTTCTAATTTCTGAACTTGTTATGGACATCATTCATTAAAACCTTTACTTTGTTATTATTCACTAGGCTCTAGCTCACTGTATTATTTATGTATTTAGGTGAGCAAGCGTGTGACCAGGCCTAAGCTGCTACCTGGAGAGTTGTCTTGGTCAACCAACCATAGTGTCTCCCAAGGAGGTTCTCGTTTTGTAGTGGTCAAGCTTTTGTGAACCATGTTAAAGACCTTTTTGTATTTCTTCTTTTAAGTCTGAACATATCTTTTGTTTGTCTATTTGTATCTATGGTGACGTTGGAATGATGTCTTAAATATGTAAATTAAGTTTTAAATTTTCTGTCCCATGTATGTCTACACAGCTCTATGGACGTTATATGTTTGTATTTGCTTCCGCTAGCCCTTGTATTTTATTTATTCCTTTCAAGGGCCTTTGGTAATCCTATGATTACTGGCTGATTACGATGCTAAACCCATAGAAGCGGGTTTGGGTCGTGACACACAATATAGATAGATATCATTGAAACCCTAGTAAAATGCGTAGAATTGAACTAAAATTTAGTGTTAAAATAGAGATAAATAACACTGAATCGAAAATCTAGGTGAAATTTGCATTATAGAACTAAAATTGACTTCTAGATTAGTGTCCAAAATAGAGATGGCAAAACGCATCAGCATCAACACAGCAGAAACATAGAGAAAATTATGAGCAAATCAGAGAAAATTGATCGAAACACAAAGAAAATTGTGAGCAAATCTCACAGAAATTTGTGAGCAAACCAAAGAAAATTTAACCTAGAGAAATTTCAAAATACAAAGAAAATCATAGAAATTGAGCAAACCAGAGAAATTTCAAAACACATTGAAATTGCTCTGGATCCAAATTTCTCTAGAAAAATGTTGAGGGACCCCAACTACTATAAAAATATTGTATGTCCTTTATCCTATAAAATTTTAATACCATGGACTTTAAAAAAGTTCCTTGGGTTCGGAGTAGCTTACCCTCCTATGATTTAAATATAAGCCAAAAAAAAAAAAAAAAAAAAACCTCTTGTATTTTAGACTAAAGTGTAAAAGTTACATTTTTCGTCCAAGGTAACAGAATGTGTACCACAAATGCCAAATTTGAGAGTCAGATTGCTTTTTTTAAAAAAATAATTTGAAATTAAAACAAAAATAACATTTTTACCCTCATCTCCATCACCGTCTGTAGACACCCCATTTTTGACCGAACTTAAGACTCAGACGTCACCGATTGAGCGCTTGGTGATGTTGCATATTGTGCTCGTTCTGAGGTTGCGGAGTCACGGCTGCGAGCCTTGCCTCTGGACTTTCAGGCTCTTTTGTGTCTCGCCTCGGTTTGCGAACCAGGCCCTGTTTTCTTTGTTTTCTCTTCCCGAAGGGAGGGAGAGGTCTCGTAGATCATTTCTCAGTGGCCGTAGGCTACGCTTCATGGTCGTAGGCCATTTTTCCCGTTTGGAGCCCGGTTTCAGGTTTTCGGAGCCGTCGACCGTGTGCCTCGGTTCGGGACCGCTTAACTACCTCCGTTTGTTCCGATTTTTGGCACACAACTTGTTTCCTTTCTTTTTAGGGACACTGTGTCTCGAGAGACCAACTTCGTGGTCGCACGCCACCTTCGGTGCCTAACAGCCTATTTTTGGGGCCTCGGGCCGCGCGTTTTGGCCCCCGAACCCTCGTTTTGCATCAGTTAGGGTTCATTTTTTTGGAAGATTTTAGACCAAAACAATCTTGATTAAAAGATTTTTAGACCTTAAAACCCTCTCTTTCAAAACGTTTTTGAAATAAAGTTCTTACGATGTTCCGAGGCTCGCATTTTGTCAAATGTTGCGCTTTTCGGTAAACCGAGCAAGGACAAAGTGGAAATGAATGAAAGAGAGATGAAATCTTTGAAAAATCTTTCGAAACACCTTGTCTAGGGGTTTGGAGTTGAAGAAAAGAGGAGAAGAGAAAGCAAAACTAGTTTGGGAGAAGTTCGGCATGAATCCGGGTAGGACCGAATCTGCGTGGCTTCACCGAAACGGGCATAACTCTTTGCACAGGAGGAATTTTGATGCGAGGTTGGCGCCGTTGGAAAGCTAACTTCCGGGGCTTCAATCTGGCCACATGCAAAACAAGCAAATCAGATGGCCGACCAGCCTGTTTTTGGGTCAAAAGTGGTTCAGCATGAATCTGGGAATGAGAGAAAACATTGCGCGGCTTCACCGAAACGGGAATAACTCTTTGCACAGGAGGAATTAAGGTATGACGCCACCACTGTTGGAAAGCTTACTTCCGGGGCTTCATTTTTCACTCAAGAATCTCCTAGAGCCAAGTCCGGGTGGAGGAGATATGGTTGGTTGAAATCCGTTTGGACCGAATCTGCGCGGCTTCACCAAAACAAGCATAACTTTTTTGCACAGGAGGAATTTTGATGCAAGGTTTGCGGCATTGGAAAGCTAACTTCTGGGGCTTCACCCTAGGGGGTGGCCGGCCACCTTGACCCTTTTGAACTGGTCGGCCGACCAGGTCAAGTGGCCGCCCGGCCACCTGGACCTTTTGAACCTGGTCGGCCAAATTTGCCCTCCTGAGTGTGTTCCAGCTGTGCCAGCTATCTTCCACCAGACCCTCTGTCCGAGGGTCTGTCCTTTTGGGGGGGAATTTGAATTGGTTTTTCCCCCCCTTTCCCTTGGCTTCTCTCCTCTATAAAACCAACCCTTGAGCCTCATTTCTAGGGGTTAGAAAACCAACTGGAGCATAGATACAATCCTTCATATATCTATCTCATCCAAGCTTCCAAACACCCTTGTTCTGGCACCATTTACACACCAACTCATAGCCTACCACCTCTATCATCCATTCCAACATCTTGAGGCTGATTTTCAGAGGTTAGGAGCTCATTTTCTTGGACCAAAAGCCCCTGATTTGCTGCTCTTCAAGGGTAAGTCTCTATTTCCCTTAAACTTGCATTTTCTTGCTTCATTTATAAGTTGTACTTGCAAGCATTTTTGGACTTTACTATAAGCTGAAAAGTGTCATATTTTGAGCTCATCTTCATGTTTGTATAAGGACACTTTTCTGTTTGAGGTCTTCTACTCCCCCTTTGTGCTTTATCTCTCTTTTAGGGCCATTTTTGCATGATACTTTAGCCCTACTTGTGATCATTTTTGAGACTTTATGTAAACTATAAAGTGTCTTTTTTTGAGCCTCTCTTCAACTTTGTTGAAGGGCTCTTTGCTGTTTGAGGCCATCTGCTGTCCTTTGTGCTCAATCTCTCTTTTAGGGCCATTTTCGCATGATATTTTAGCCCTACTTGTGAATATTTTCGAGGTTTTCCATGAACTGAAAAAAGTTTTGTTTTGACATCATCTCCATGTTTTCTTAAGGTCCCATTGCTGTTTGGGGTCATCTTCCCCTATGCATGCTTCATTCCTCCATCATTAGGGCTATGCATTAGAGCACTTGCATTGGCCATGGTTTGGCCTCTTAGACACTGAAATCCAGTGGATTTTCAGTGGCCTTGATGTGTCTTTGAGCTCCAAAATCATAGAGGGGTGACCCTCTCACCCCTCATTCTCTTTACTAGCATGTTTGGCCTTCCAAAGGGATCCTATTTTGCATGGATTGAAGTCACTTTCCAGGCCTCATTCTGAGTGTTTTGAGGTCTGCCTCAGCTCTGTCCGAGGCCCCTTTGGCCATATTTTATGTCTATGTTGCATGTGTAGAGAAATCCCATTCAAGGCCTTTCAAAGAGGCCTTTCTTTGCATGTTTCCGAGACTAATTTCAGGGTCAATTTGGTGAGTTTTAGGACCGTCATATTTGATTTCCAGAGTTGGTTGTGCCATGCTAAGTGTCTATCTTGTATGTGCTTAACAATCCCTTGTATGGCCCTTTAAAGAAGCCCCTCATTTTTGCATGTGTTGGCTGCATTTCAGAGGTTATTTGGGCATGTTTTGGCATGTTTTATTCATTGATTTTTGCTGGTTTGATGAGTTCTAACCTGCTTCATATACATGCCATGTAAACCATGTTTGCTAGTTAAAGTTGCATGCTATTTTAGTCCATCTTGCTAGCATATTTTGGCCATGCTTTGAACTAGAAATGTTCATGTTTTGGGACTGCCTTGGTTCTGTCTTCATGCTTCATGATCAAATAATACATGCTTTGTATAGCTATAGGTCAATGCATGTGCCTAGTTTTGTGTTTCGGGACCATTCCATGCATCGGGTGCCATGTTTCCATGTTCTTGGATCATTTTGCATCACATTTCAGTGCTGGACCTTGCATGTTTGTATGCCATATTTCATGCCTTGCCATGCCTTGTTAGAGTGGCCTTTGTGCCTTAAGATCGGTCCTCGGTTTGCGTGCAAGTGTGCGCGCATCTCGAGCGTCTCATTTTCACCTCATGGCTACTGATGTGAGTGTGGCTAAGGTCCACTCATATTGGTGTAAGTCCATCATGCATTGTGTATACCATTTCAGTTCATAGCATTGCGTATGCTAGGTTGCATGATAGAGCATCGTGTATGCCATGTCACATCGTGCATTGTGTATGCCATTTCATAGCATTGTGTATGCTAGGATGTATATTAGTCGCATTCATGCATGTCATGCATATTGCATTGTGTTTGGGATAGGAGTTAGCCCGAGCACGAGAAACGAGGTGCGTTTCGTACTTCGAGTGACGGAACGTGTCTCAATTCCCGGTCACCAACACTCCGGATTATCCATGATGGAGTCTCGGTCCTGTTGTGTTTATATGTGCATTCATTTCATATTGAGTCGTGCAATTCGACTCCTCGGCCATCATGCATCGAGATGTGTGATTGATGGCACGAGGATCGAGGTATGCACACATATGCGAAAATACATCGCCATGCCCTTTTCTTGCTTTCTATTGCAACAAATCAGAAACCGGCAGTCTTTTGAAGCTTCGTGCAATATTCCGAGCTTAATTGCAAACAGAGGCTAATTAAGGCATCGCAATGGATTTCCGCACAAGGCAACTCAAGCACGCATCATCCGTCACCCGGGGCAGAGCTGAGGCAGTTCGTAGGCTTGCATGCAAATTTACTGCTTTCCTAGTTAAATTTGTTAATTAATTAGGGTTTTGTACTTATTCAGACTGTACTATTTATTCGGACTGTATATTATTTATTTGGACCCTCCGAGCGAGGGCAATGTTGTAATAAGTGTGCGTGAGTGTGATGTATGTCTTCCAACCCCACGTCTTTCTCCCTTTTATTTACCAGCTTATGATGGTTAGAATAGGGCATATTTCAATTAGCATACAGTATGATAGCATGTTTGCATTCATTCATCTGTTCTGCATGCACCAGGCTCGGCGCATCATATTAACTGCATTGTATTTCAATTCCGAGTTGAATACTTGTTAGTTGTAGCATTTCACATGCCATCTTTAGAATAGCCGAGCCTATCTTAGTTGCATTTTGCATGTGTTGCATTAGGCATTTCTGTATAGTTAGGATCATGCATGGATTTCTAACATAGCTTCTGTTTTGGCTTGGAGTACTCGGTAAGTTTTATGCTTTAGCATCCTTGCATGTGTGTGAGTGACTGCCATGATAGCATGCTTACCATGAGGCTATGTGCTTATGTGATATAACTGCCTGAATGCCTGTGGGTGAAGGTTGGGTTATTTGGATTGGAACAATTCATTCACTATGAGTTTTAAGCCCACTAGATAGTGGCAAAACCATGTTTTTCTAAGCCCACCCGAGGGTGGCAAAATCCACATTTTAAGCCTACTCGCGAGTAGCAAACCACTTTCAAAAATAAACATGAAATGTTTTGTTCCAATTCAGGCGATCCAGTCTATACTTGTATGCTGTGCGCATCACATAGTAAATCTGGGCTAATAACCGGAATAAGAACGCATAATGTTTTCAAAACTAGATATCATGGTTAGTAGAGGCCGATCTTTGATCGGGCGAGCGGGGGTGCTCACGAAGTGACCTTCCCCAATCGTACCCAAGTTCCCGAGCCGAGGCAACTTTGGTGATGACGGACACGTGGCCTTAGGCAACGAGTCAGGGTTTCCTAAATTTTTCAAAATAAAATATTTAGGTGGCGACTCTGTATCTGGCAAAGCAGTCCATGTTTGGCACTTCTTTCTAAAAATCTGTTTTCTCAAAATGATTTGCCGGATTTGGACTCTTTGGTTCAGATTAAGAACCGTGACAATTTAAGTCCGAACTGTAGTGAGCCCAAAATGAACGGAACAGGACTCATCCTCCCGGGGACGTTCGGGGACGTCTACACCATTGCCGACATCTCCTTTCTATCTCCGACCACCATCGCTACCTAATCTCCTCTGCCCAACCATTGCCACCACACCTTCTTCGACTATCATCACCGCCCCTCTCCCCTTGCCCAATGATCCCAAATCCCAAAAATTCAAGATGCCCATTATTCTAGAAACAAGACACCCGTGATCCAAGAAATTCACAATTACCCAATTTTACACTAGAGTGCTAATTTTTCAAAAGATTTAAAGTTTTAAATTCATTCAGAAGTGTTGATGAGTTTTAGAAAGAACAACCCAAAAAAAAAAGAAAAAGAATTATATGTAGGTGGGAGAATGAAAATGTCTATGGTGTGATGCAAATGAAAGGCTGTGGAAGTGTAAATATCACTCGTATTCCTTCATGTGTTGGTAATTTTTTTCCTCTACCCCCATCTATATGTAATTTCCCAATATATATATATATATATATTACAAAAATCATGTTGTTGGATTCAGAAGAAAATTATTCTGTAATAAATAGAATAAAGGAAGAAATCTCCATCAACCTAAATTCATCAAATCAACCTCTTCAATGTTTCTATCTGAAGTTGGCCTTTTCAATGGGTTATTTTATCTTCTTCACTCATATTATGGCAAATGAATTTTCAAAAAATCAGAAAACTATATTTATACGTGTTAAATTGAATGGCAAGTGAGTTGAAATTTTCAGGTTGGTATTCAAAATTAGAAGTGCATCTTGAAGAAATTCATGTGAGTAGAGAGAAAAATATACGCTGCTGAGTTTGTATAGAATGATAGAGAAATAGCAAACGAAAATTAAGTATCCCTCACCTTTCATAGGGGCATTGAGGTAATTTCACATTTTTTCATTAACAGTGTTAGGTTGTAATTTAATCCAAAATTACAAGGGAGTTGTCTGCTATTTTTGAACTATAGAAGATAAACTATTCGGAGTCCAAACCACAAAAAGATAAACTGAATTTTGTCCTATTTTACTCATTATATAAATTCGCCTTCACACATAACCAACCTTGGGAGGGATGAGGATCACATAGAAATTCATATCATTTCCTTACTCTTTTTTTGTTTCCAAAATTGGTACAAATTAATGAAAGCCTATATAATGAGTGATAGATCAACAATTGGTTTTATGAAAAATTATTCAAGAATTTATATATTAAAAATTATTGAGTTGTCCTTTACTAATTAAAAATTATATTGATGAAATTTTAACCAAATTTCTCTTTAAATATTTAGTTTGAGTCATTCATATTCTAGCACTGTGAAACCTATAATGTTTAATGAGAAAAAATTTGTGGATGAAAGATATTTTTTCGGTATTAGTTGACAGATGGGAGACCAACAATAATTAACGACGGCCCAAATGTAGAGTGAATTTGTGTGAAGTCCAACAAAAAACAGTTCCGGCAGGACTTTTAAAAAAAAAAAAAAAACTCAAAAAATTATCTAGAATTAACAATCAAAGTCTAGATTTACTCTTTGGTGTAATTCACAATAATAATTTTAAATTTTAAATGTATACTGTAGATTTAAACTGTCTAAGGCCTCGTTTGATAAGTGGTTATTTTAGTTAAAAAGTTACTAAAAAAGTCAAAAAAACTAACAACTTATACCAAAAAGTCAAAGATTCCCTTTTCTCTCTACTTTTTAAATATCTTTTTGTAAAAAATCAAAAAATCATCCCAAATATACTAATTTTTTTACATAATATTTTAGCCAAAAAATTAAAAAAATTACTAAAAAAATATATTCCCAAACGAGGCCTAAGTCATTTTTCTTTTATTCAAAATATATGTTAGTGGACATTTTGAGTACAGAATGCTCTTTTCCAAAAAGTTAACCAACAGAGGTAATATGGCCAAAAAATTTGACCCAACAGCGGCAGACAGCTTCTCTCGAGGTGATTTTTGGCATTTTTTCGGTGATTTTTTGACATGTTTTTGTGAGTTTTATAATATTTTAAAAATGTAGATTTAGATTTTTTTTTTATACCTATAAAAAAGGGTTTGAGAGCCTTTTTTTTTAATTTTTGGCATAGGTTTATGAATTTTCTACATCCACAATGATTTTTTCTTCTCTCAATCATTCTCCATTGCTATTATGGATGCTCTTGTCCTTCAACTCCAATTTCCAACATTGAAATTCAATAGCGACAACAGTGGAGTTGGGTAGCGGCAAAAGGGACGATGGTTACTGTGATGGTGATGGGGGAGGGGGAGGGGGAGCGGCAGGGGGATGGCGACGGTGAGTTTAGGTTTTATTTTGCTGCAAATCTTATTTTTTTTAAATCATAATTGTAAGAATTGTTATGATATTATAAAGAGAGAGTGATTGACAGAAATAGAAACAATATATTATATTGAGTAGTATAAACAATGAATATAAGACTCTTTTATATGGGAGGAGAGAAATCTAGATATGGTAACCCCAAGTATGGGAATGAGTACAATATGGACAGAATATATATATATATATATGAAAAATCTTAAAACCCTTGATCAACTATTAATTTGTGATTATTATTCAATTTTAAACAATGCATAACAATCACAATCAAACAATTTAACAACAAATCAGCACAACGATTTAACGTGAAAAAAATCACAATTGAACTTTGCCAATTGTAATAAAAAATTACTACCCAAACTCACAAAATAATCCATTAACAAGACAAAAAGGAATGGCACATGAGGACCCTCAATTAGCTAGCGAATCCACGCCTGAATTGAACCGAACCTGATGTGCCTCTTCCGCCATAGTCTTCACCTCGAAACAACATTGAATCCACAACACCGATGTCAAATTTACGATGATGACCCACTCCAGAATCCACCAAAGCATCAAGCCCAAGTTCCCTAGAAGCCACCAATGAACACCTCTATCTTTTTGTGAATGAAAGAACAAAACAACTCTTGATGATAATCAATACGAAACCCATTGATGAATCGATCACTCTCAAATCATCAAGGAAAACAATACATAAACACCCTCCAATATAGAACACTTTGTTTTCTCATCCTCTCTAAGAATCTGGATGGGTTCCACCTTAAAACGTGCAAACGACGCACTTTATACTAAACAGAGCCACGAAGACCACTCGAGTGCTCACTTTACCGCTCGAGGTGATGAGATTGAAGGTCGTGCTCACATATAGGCCAATCGTTCGAGTGCAACATCTACCACTCGAGCAGTAAAACATGTTTCCTAGAAGTTTAGAACGCAAGCCGAGATACTGAATGAACTACTTTACCACTCGAGCGCACAAAAGACCACTCGAGTGGTTCATCAACTTTGACATCTTGGTCCCATGCTTAGTCAGCGAAGAGGCAAACAAGGACTGTTCAAGTCAATATATAGAATGTCAATACAAACTTCTTTACTCAAGCACAACACAAGTTGGATTCGCATCTAAACTCTTATAACCTCATAAATAAATAAATAAATGAAAGCAATTACAGTTGAATGGTGTTTTTGTCCAACGGGATTGCCAATTATTATAAATTTTTAAAAAAACCTAAGTGTCTCCCCTTTTGGCAATTCTATGAGAAAACACATCTGACAAAGAAAATTCAAATCTCCCTAACCCATTACAACCAACACAGACAACCTTCTCAAGGTCAAAATTTCCAAAACAGCTATTAGTGTCACAAGAGTATATGATGGCATGAAACATATGAAAATATAAAAATTTGAAAAGAACGTCATGCTATCAAGCGACAACATCACCTCAAAAATCTCCCCACTCCAAACATACTCCCCATTTTGGTCATGAATTGTCAAAGGAAGCTCAATCAACAAAAGTAAGGACGAAAGCCAAACAAGCAAGGATAGGATGATGTAATAACCAATAGCATGTGATAAATAAGCAACATGCAAACCAACAAGTATCTAACCCCTTCTCAAAACAATCAAAGTAAGTCCATGCTCAACAAACTCCCCCTCAACAAATAGCCTCCTCATCAAAGAACAACAAGCTTCAGAAAATAAAGAATAAAATAAAAAATAAATATATATATATAAAGCAATATGGTCGAGTAAGTAAAAAATTTCAGATCAGTACATCAATACATACACTGGCATCCAAGAAACATAATTATTTGAAAACACAATATAATCTCTAGAAGATTTCCCATAAAAAAAAAATTTGTGGTACACCATGTGAAAAGCATAGATCTCATAAGAAAAGTGTGTTTGTGTCTCTTGGAATTTGACAAATACTAGAGTCAAACCCTGGTAGTGATCTAATGACTGGACCTCTGGCAAGAGAATTTGCGAATGATTAAGAAAAAAGTCAAACCTTTAGTAATCAAGGGGAATTTGTTAAGTAAATGTGAATGCTTCCCCTCAAACAATATATACAATTTTCTTGTGCACTCACAAGTGACTTTCACTCTCAAGAGTATGGAAACTGAACCAGAAAATGATGGAAACAAAAAAAAGAAAAAGAAAAAAAAAGAGAGAAGTCTGGTTGGTGACTCTAAGGTAGCCTTTTCATCATGCCTTGAGAGACATGCACAGAGGGGTAAGCAATGGAGATGCAAAAAGATGGTAGGGGATTAAGAGACTCAACATCACCTAAGATATGCTAACACTAGTCAATTTCTCAAGAAAAACTCAAGAAACACAACTATAAGTCCATAGATAACTTTGATCACTTATGCGGAAGAGTCCAATATTTGCTAATCTAAGAGTGTGTATAGAATGATACATACTAATCAAAGTACAAACTATCCGAAATGAGTAATGACCATAGATAGTGTACATATATTGCCTAGTAATACATATTCTCATCAATTTCAATATGCATCAAAGACTTCTAAAAAATTGCAAGCTTACAAAATCGTACTTGGAAAATCTTTTTAGATTTTTGATAAACAAAACAAGAAAGAAAGAAGCAACTAAGGACAAAACAAAATAAATAAAATAAAATAATAAGACCAAAAATAGAAAACAAAACAAAACAAATGAACAATCAACAAGTCAACCAGTAGACACCCCATTTTTGACCGCCCTTAAGACTTGGGCGCCTTAGGTTGATCACTCGATGATGAAAAGATATGTTGTACAAAAGTTCAATTCCCTCAAGCAAGAAGCTTCAGTTTTGAGTTTCTAAATCCCAACCTTACACCTCTTTTTTTGACCAAAACTATTTTAGACCTTAAAATCCTCTTTTCAAAATATTTTTTCAAATGCTTCTACGATGTTCTGAGGCTTGCATTTTGATTAAAAAATTACACTTTTCAGTAAACTAAGTAAGGAAAAAGTGGAAATTAATGGAAGGGAGGTGAACTCTTTGAAAAATATTTAAAAACATCTTATTTATAGGTTTGGAGTTAAAGGAAATAGGAGAGGATCGAAGAAAACTAGTTTAAGAAAAGGTTGGGCATCAAACCGTTAAGAAAGAAATGAGCAGCCTTCACTAAATTAGGTATATCTCTTTTACACTTATAATTTAGATGTAAGGCCACCACCATTGGAAAGTAGACTTCTAGGGCTTCAATTTAGACTCAAGAATCACCTAAAATCGAGTCTGGATGAGGGATATATGCCCGTTTGAAGTCGGGTTTGAAAACAGATTCTTGTCACAAGTAGCTGGCCGGCCAATTAGAGTGGCTGGCCGGCCAGTTGCTGAGAAATCTGGCCATTTAGAGTGGATTGGTTGGCCAGGTGTCCCCATAGGCCATTTTTAGTGGTCGGCCGTCCCGCACATGGCTAACCGGCTAGCTTTCCTTGTAGAATAGATATTTGTTGCCAGTTGTCCCCCCAACTGCATGCACTACACCAGCTGGCTCAATATAGATATTTTCGAGATAGCAACCAGTTCTTCAATATATACTTGACCATACCTTATGTTTTTAGGTTAGAAAAAGTTAAAAAAGCTCGAATTCTTGAAAAGCTCTCTCCCTCTCTATCTTGCAACACACATACACTACCCAAACACTTCCTAATAAACCAAATATTTGAGGCTCCTTCTTAAGGTTCTTAGGCTAAAATTTCACCTCTTGAGGGTGATCACTTGTTGGTTTGTGAACAAAAGAGTAATCTCTCTTCAAGAGGTATAACTTCTACCTTCTTTACACAACTTCTTCCTTCTCTTTCCTTACTGTTTTTTAACTATTTTTATGGGCTGAAACTTATGGCTTGAAGCTATCAAAGGTGGAGGGGTTAACCACCTTTGTTTGAACCTTGTTCTCTAAGCTTTTGCCCTTGTGTTTCCCACTTCTTTGTCAACTTTTTCTCAGCGTTTTACCACTATTTTTTAGATTTTTTCAGAGGCTAAATATGTGATTTTGAGGTCCAAAAAGTGGAGGGGTTAGCCACCCCTCCTTAGGCTTGCTTACTAACTTTTTTTTTCCTCTTATTTTAGCTCACTTTTTCTAGCTTTTTCATACTAATTCCAAACTGTTTTTGTGAGTTCTGGGACTATTTTAGTGTGTTTACTTCATTCATGCTTTGTATAATATGCTTGTAGTGTTGTAGTCCTCATAGGTTTGGTGGTTTAAGCCTTAGACACCAGCCTATTTGAGTTGATAGCCATTATTTTCTTAGCTTCATACATGTGTTCACACTTGCATTAATCATCTTTGCAACCTCTCTCCTTTCTTGGTTCTCTCTTTCTTTGTTTAAGAGTTGGTTCAAACAATTGATGGTTGTTTGAAGTATGAGAAAGAAACCCTTCCATGCTTAATGGTTTAATCTTTTCGGAGGTTCATTACCAAGGCATTACATCTCTTTCATGCCAAAGACAACCTGTTGTTTGACACTTCTCTCCATTAGTGGACATAACTCTCATTTTTGGACTAAAATGATTAAAGAATGGAAAGGTAATTAAAAGAGGCTAATAAAATTGGACTAAAATGGTAACAAGAGAAATAAAATTGAATAAGGTTCAATCGGATGTTAATTAAACCCACTGAGTCATGAATCATCTCATACTCTTTAGTGATGATAATGGTTTAAGAATCAAGGTCTGCCACTTCCCTTGAGGTAACTCCATGATAGGGCGGAGGTTTTGGTTGGTCTTTTATTTTCATTTATTGAGACTTTGTCCCATCGATTCATAGATCAACACGCTATGAGTTTGCGTCAATTGATGGTTTGTGAATCGAGTCTACCCCTCCTTTAATCTATTTCATGATAAGAAAAGGCAGAATAGACAAACACCTCCTAGAAACACTCTATTTTTCTCTATTTCATTTCTATTGTAGGAGGGCAGTGTCAAAAAACAGTGGCCGGCCGGCCATCTAACCATCCGGCAGACCACTTTTCAAGGCCAGCCACCACCTCACTTTGGGCAGACAGTGCCATTTTTATGGCAGAACAAAGTAAAGGCTACGGGTGAAAATAGAGTAATTTCCTGACTGCGAGCAGAACAGTTTTGGCCGCAAAACAAAGGAGTTTTTCAGCGGAAATTCATATTCATGTATGTGTGATTCTTCGCTCCCCGTGGCCCGTTAAATTAATGCTAATAGTAGTATGTTGTGCCTAGATTAGTAGATTTATTTGAATTTGTAATAGCTAGTTCCTTAGTTAATTAATTCCATGTTGTACTTAATTAGATTCATTCAATTGTAATAATTAGTTAGTGTAGCTAATTTATTTGGTGTTGTTATAGCTAGTTGTAATTAGGGCATTTATTCAGACCATCTTACATGAAGGTAAAATTGTAATATTGTGTATGTCTTCCAACCCCCATTTCTTTCTCCCTTTTATTTATTCGCTTATAATCGTAGCATCATGTTTTATATTTTTCATATCATTACCATGCTTAAAATATCCATTTTTGCATACATTTGGTTCGGCGCATCATTATAACTTTGTGCTTATTTCTTACCTATTAGAATACGTGCTTAATTGCATGTTGTCAAATTGATTCACATGCCATGCTAGTAGCCGAGCCTATTAATTGCATATTGTATGTATTGCATCAGTCATTTGCATATTAGGAACATGCATTGTTTCTAAATATTTCATTTTGGCTTGCCTCGGTTGAGTACTAGGTGAGAATTTCTTACTTTAGCATATTGCATGTGTGTTAATGTTTCCATATCAAGCATATCTACCATGAGGCTAAGTGCTTACTTGATATATCTCTTGAATGTCGGTGGATGAAGGTTTTTTCCTGAAATTGGGATGATTTGATTAAATGTACATACGAGCTCACTTTTTCAAGTAACACATATTCACACACTTTTCAAAGCAAACATGAAATCAAAGCATTCTACATTTTACAAAACAGTATATACTTGTTTGACCTCACATAGTTGAGGTAGCATCATAATTGGAACAAGAGTATATAATGTACATAAGATTCACATCATGATTAGTAGAGGTCGATCGTTGATAGGGTGAGTGGGGTGCACAATTCATGACATTTCCCTCTCATACCTAAGTTCCCGAGCCAAGACACTTTGGTGATGACGGATAAGTGGCCTTTGGCACTAGTCACAGGTTTCCTAAATTTCCCAAAAATATTTAGGTGACGACTCTGAAATCTGGTAAAGCAGTCAATTTTTGGAATTTTTTGATTGAAAATCAATTTTCCAAAAGATTTGGCGGATTTGGACTCATTCGTGTTTTATCTGTTTCACATTGCACTTGTGAAACCAGATTCAGAACCATGGGAGTCTGAACTATAGGACTATCGTATCCGAGGAGACTAAACCCCTCCAAGGAGCAACGAAAAGGAACCTACAGTTTCTTGCGACTCTGCTGGGGATTTAGAGAACTTGACTTGAAATTCATGATGTGAATTTTTATTTACACATATATGTTCTTTGCTTTGCATTTGCATTGTTACTTTGACTCACTGTGTTTTCCATCTGCTATTCCTGGATAGCTTGCCGGAGGCTTGCCTAAAAAGCTTGCCAAAAGGCTAGCTGGTTGTGGGCTTTGCCATGTTGGAAACATAACCCTTGGATCTGGATTACCGTTGTACCGCTTGATCCTCATTTCACTTCTCGGTGTTAGGTGTGAGAGGTATATTAGGTGATCTTGCCGAGGTACCCCTTTTGACCAATTGGCCTAGCTACATATAGTAAAGCCATAGTGACTGTTCCAACATAGGACAGGATGCTCACCCTTATGCAAGATTTTGTGAAACTGCTTGCTTGAAGTAGTAAAACCCTAGATTACTCCAAAGCTAAGACAAGGAAACCCTAACCTCTCATAGGGATGTTTTGAATGCTTTTGTACAAAATGTGAAATCTTTGGAAATATATGATGCAATCCTGAGAGAGTCTTAATCTTGAGGCAATTCTTTTCAAACTTGAGGGTCATATCAGAATCAGAATTTGGGTCAAAATCCAGGGGTTGGTGTTTGATATGGGCGAATTTTCAATAAGACCAGAACCAGGGCAAAAAATTGTATCTTGCTTTGTTTTGACCAGCATAGTCTGTATCCCGATCTGATTGGGCATTTGTTTTTAATGCTAGGTTTGTCTAAGCCAAAGAATGAGCAGTACCCAACTCAATAAAGGCCAAGCCCAATCCAACCCAGAAGAGCTTAACCCATCATAGTCCATCTAATCCCACAAAAACCCACCCAGTAAAGGTCCAGTCCATCTAATCCCCAAAGGCCAACTCAGAAAAGATCCATCCTGCCAAATGACCATTCTAAAAAGCCCAATCTAGTCGAACCCGTCTAGACTAATCCAGTTCAGATACACCAAATATAACCGAGTAGAAATCCTTGTTAGTCAGCTTTCAGCTTATACCCATCCATCTCCCCGATTGCCAACTCAGCAGACCCGTGATGGCTCAGAGTCCAGAAGAAGTTATGGCCATGGTAATGGCCCTAAAATAGGGAATTGCCATGCAAGATGACCAGTGTTGAAATACAACGCCCATCTGGGGCATCTACCACACATCCAGTCTTGGGCCCCTGGCTGAACTTTGACCTATCTCCGCCAGTTAAAGATTTGCAGGGTCCAGATCCTTGAGAAGGGTTGGCTCAAGCTCGAGCTTTCAGACCCCTAGTGTAGCTTAATGAGGGGCTTTTTCCCCTTGATATTAATGACTTGACCTGACCTTTTTAAAAATTACCAACCTTGAGAAGCAATTCAAAAGGGCACAGGGAATTAACTCCATTCCCGACATTGAGGATACGTACACCGAGGATGCCGTAAGGCTCCCAGACAGATTCAAAATGCCACACATTGACCGTTTCGACGAGTCTGGAGATCCTATGGTACATATCTGGCTTTTCTTGGATGTCCTGAAACCGATGGGTCTAACTAAGCCTCAGAAACTCTCTCTGTATGGAAGAGCCCTGTCGGTTATAGCAGCCACTTGGTACGCCAAGTTAGAGGATAAACTGAAGTAGAACTGGGAAGATTTGGCTGAGGCGTTTGTCAATCAGTATTCTTACAATACCCAAATTAAAATGACCACCCAAGAGCTTGAAGCAACCCACCAGAATACTAAAGAACCTTTTGTGGAATTTGTTACAAGATAGAGAGCAAAGGCAGCACAAATTATAGATCGACCTTCAGAGAGGGACCAAGTGCGGATAGTGGTGCAGAACCTTGGACCCGATATGTTACAAAAGTTAATAGTCGCTTCACTGTTCACTTTTAAAAAATTTCATGAATTAGGGATTCAGATTGAGAGCGCATTTAACAAAGGAATTATTCCTAGAACAAGCGAACCAACAACAAGCAAACCAACAAGGAGGTTGTTTTCTAGGAGTACCGATGCTAGAAGTAGCACTATTCCCAAACCCACTAAAATCAATACCATCACCATCGATCCCAAAACTACAAACCCGTTTGCCAATACCAATCCACAAACAGCCAGCCCAAAGGCAGAACTTTCACCCCCTTCCATATGAGCCTAACCAGCGCACTAAAAGTCCTAATAGAAAGAGGATATCTCAAACCCCTTTTATCCTTAACCCCTTCCTGACCCATTCCCTACTAGACATAACCCCACCAAATACTGTGTGTACCATCAGCAGCGCAGTCATGGCACCAATCGTTGCTACCGCTTTCGTCATGAGGTTCAAAATCTCATCGACAACCAGACAATAGCTCCACCTTAAGAACCCAATGTTACCACCAACCCACTTTCCATCCGTGACCAAGTACTTCCTACGTTCGACCCTAGTATATATATCACCCCGGCCCATTTACCCAAGCCTGAGGTGTTCATTACAGAAAGCACGGACTTATGCATGATGGATACATCCAATCCGGTTCGGATGCACCAAGGGTGCCAAATGGCCAAACCCACTTCTGCTGAGATGTTGGGAATGATCGAAGACCTTCAAGGAACGGTGGCAGATTTAACCTTTGGGGTTCCGACCTTGTCCTTTACTACACCTCATGTTAGGGATTTTGTACCAAAGAATTCTCCAATCTTGGGACAAGCTAACCCCTCCAATTTTGGACTTCAAAACAAGGTTTTTACCATTGAAAAACCTCTGAAATTTAGTGGTTAAAAGTCCCAACAAAGTTGATTTGAAAGTGATGAAAAATGATACAAAAGCTTAACAAACAAATGAGCAAGAAGGGTGGACCACCCCCTAACTCAAAATAGCCTCAAACCAACACTTTTAAACCAAAAAAACAGAGTTTTTGACAGTTCAAAATCAGCCGAAAAACAGTTGGAAAAGATGGCAAAACAAGGATACCAAAACAAGTATAAATAAGGTAAATGCTATACCTTTGAAGCAAAGCATAAAACAGCCAACAATCCAAGCTCAAAGCACCTTCTAGAGCTCACACAAGACTCCGAGAAATCTCAACCAAAAGGTCAGAGTATTTGGTTAAGGGTTGATATGCAAAAGCTAAGGACTTGTGTGCAAATGTGTACAAAATATCAAGAGAGAGAGAGAATTCTAGAGAGAGAGAGAGATATATTTTTGCTTTAATTTTTCTGACCCTCCAAAATGGGGGAGGAACCCCCCTATATATAGAAAAACCACCCTTTGAGCGTAAAAACATCTCACCATACACGTGTATGGAGATGCAGCTCAGTGTGCAACAGCTGGCACAGTTGTCAATAAATATCTGAAAAAAGGCACTCATGGTCGTCGGCCACCACTGATAGCCGACCGACCACCATTGGTGGCCGACAAGCCACATCCATGGCCGAAAGAATCAACCCATGGCCGACAGCCTTGGGTGGTGGCCGACAGGTCATTAAGAGGTCTAGACACCAAGTTTTGGTCCAAAATAAGGCATAGAAAGAACAAGGTTCAAAGGCTCAAAGACAGGGCATTCCCCCAAGGACTTCGGGCACTCAAAACGAACACAAACAAACACAATCATCAAGTGCATGAGCGATGACGTCTAAGTCTTGAGGACGGTCAAAAATGGGATGTCTACAGGAAGGGGTAGAAATTACTTCATGAATCATTAAACATCACTAAAAAGTATGCAATGATTCAAGATGCAATAGGTTCAATACAATGTCTGATTGAACCTAAGCCAATTTTATTACCTTTTTTACTTTAATTTTATTAGCCCTTTTACTTTACCTTTCCATTTTCTTATCTTTTCTTCCTTTTTGTCCAAAAGTGATGAATGCGTCCACTAAGTCCAAAAGCAATGAAGAGTAGCAAGCATTGATTTAACCCGAGAAATGAGCTTTTCAAGCCCTTTTCTATAGGGGAAATTACTATGGAAGAGTCAAACTCATTTACAAGTGATGCTGAATTCAAAGTCAAACATAAAATGAGCGATAATAGCTAGTCTAACTCAAAAAGAGCGATAATGGCATATTCAAACCCAAAATGAGCGATAATGACTCCAAATCCAAACTTAATAATAAGCTATAATGAAACTTTTCTTTATAATTTCCAAGGATCTAACTAGAAAATTAGTCCCTTAGAAGTAATGCACCGACGATAAAGGGAGGTATCAAACAAGAGATTGTGCTTAGCATAAGAGAGATGTAATGCCCTGGTAATGAACCTCTGAAGAGATTAAACCATTTAGCATGAGAGGCCTTTTTCTTATTCCTTGAAGGACAATCTTTTCTTTGATACAACTCTTAATCAAAATAAACAAAGAAATAAGGGAGATTGTAGAGTGCTAATGGAAATTGGGTGATTACTGTAGACACCCCATTTTTGACGGCCCTTACGACTTGGACGTCATCGCTTGCACACCCAATGATAAGTCTATATGCTTGTCAAATGCTCGAAGTCCTCAGCGGAATGCCACAGCTTTGAGCCCTTCAAATCCTACACCCCTGTTGCTTTGTTTTGGACCAAAACTTTGGATTTTCAAGCCTGTAACCTTTGGTGGCCTGCCAGCCATTGCTATAGGCTACCGGCCTTTGCTCTTTGTTGCCGGCCACCAGTGATGACCTGTTGGCCACCAATGTGTTTTGCAGATATTTTGTAACAACTATGCCAGTTGTTTGCACAGATGCTTGCATCTGCTCCCACGTGTATGGTTGGATGTTTTTTAGGGAGGTTCATGTTTTTCTATATATAGAGGACCCTCTCCCACATCCTTAAGGTTAGAAAATTTTGGAGCAAAATTTTTCCTCTCTCTCTACAATTATCTGTCTCTCTTGCCAATTTCTTAGCCTTTGCCTATACACTCTTCGCCTTTGCCTATACACTCTTAACCAAACCTCTCCATATTTGAGTTGAGGTATCTTCACCTTTGCCTATACACTCTTAACCAAACCTCTCCATATTTGAGTTGAGGTATCTTTGAGCCTTGTTTGAGCACTTGAGGGTGTGCTTTGCCTTGTTTTATTGCTAGAAAGTGATCTCTTCTTCAGGAGATATAAAGTTTTGCCTCTTTACTTGTTTTAATCACTCTTTTCTTACTATTTTCCAATTATTTTTGGGCTGTAAAAACTTTGTATTTTTGGGCTGAAACTTGGATATTAAGGTCAATAGAGGTTGAGGGGTGGTTTACCCTTCTTTACACCTTGTTCTCAAGACCTTTACCCTTGTGTTTCCCACCATTACACTATCTTTTTTTGAGCTTTTAAATACTGATTTTCAGAGTTATTTCAGTGGCTAAAATCATGGTATGAAGTCCAAAATTGGAGGAGTTAGCCTCCCCTCCTTGTGTCTTGCTTACTAGCCGAGCATGATCTATGTTTTAGCCTATTACTCTAGGTACTTTTGTCTTAATTCCAGCATGTTTTAGGACTTATTTAGAACTGTTTTAGGATTGTTTCTAAGGTAGCGTTTGGTAACGTTTACATTTTTGGTATATGTTTACAAAAATTTTATAAACTAGTTTTTGTTTATTTTTAGAAAAACATAAATTACAAATGCGTTTGGTTTCAACAAAATGTTTAAAATTTTTTAAAAACATAAACTAAAAAATATGTTTGTTCAGATCTCAAATATTTATATTTATTTTTATTATTTATGACAATGGGATCACACACATTATAATTGAAAAAAAAAATTAATTAAAAAAAAATTGAAAAAAAAATATAATTGGAAAAAAAATTAATTGAAAAAAATAAATGAAAAAAAATATCTAAAAAAATTAATTAAAAAAATAATTGAAAAAAATTTTAATTGGGAAAAAAATATTTGAAAAAAAATTATTTGAGAAAAAAATTGAAAATAAATTATTTGAAAAAAAAATTTGAAAACTGAAAATGTAAACTCATTTTTTGAGTTTACATTTTCTCCTCAAATTTATAAACTGGGACAACTATTTATAAACCAAAAAAATTATCAAACAAGTTTTTATGATAGTTTTTAAAATTTTTGTAAATATAAATTGAAAACGGAATGGTTACCAAACAGGCCCTAAGTGTTTGTTGCATTTGAGCTTTTTTTTGCATGCTTGTAGTGTAACTGTCCTCGTGAGTTTGGTGTTTTAGGCCTTAGACACCACCTTATTTGAGTTGATTGCATTTATTTATGGCTTTCCATACTTGTGATCACTCTTAATCACCTCTGCAACCTCCCTCCTTTCTTGGCTTTTCATTTGCTTTGAAAGTGGTTTCAAATTACTTGTTTGTTTAAGCATGAGATTGAGATGTCATGCTTAATGGTTTAATCCCTTTGGGGGTTCATTACCAACGGTATGATGTCTCTTTCATATCAAAAGCAACTCTTGGTTTGAGCCTTCTTTCTATTAGAGGACTTAAATTCACCTTTTGGACTCAATTGATTAAAGAATTGAGAGGTAATTAAAATGAAGTAATAAAATTGAAACTAAAAGGTATAAGATAATAACTCGATTTGAGTTCAATCGGATGTTAATTGAACCTTTGAGTCTTGAGTCGTTTCATACTCATTAGTGATGAAAACGGTTCAAGATTCATTGTCAACTGCTTCCCTTGATCTTTCATGATAGGGAGGTGGTTTTAAGATTCTTATTTTGTTGCATTCATTGAGCTTGCACACTCTGTTCATAAGCCATCATGTAATGAAATTGCACCCGTTGATGGTTTGTGCTCAGATTTTACTACTCCTTTGAGCTGTTCAAATGATAAGGAGGGGTAAATTATGCAAACAAACCCTTGAGAATAAACTGTCTCTGCTCTATTTTCTCTCTGTTGCAGCAAGACAATCCAGTCAGCAGTGGCCAACAGACTACCTTTTGTGGCCAACAGGCCAGCCTCTGTGGCCGGCAGGCCATCATCAGTGGATGGCAGGCCCTCTGTTGGCCACCAATGCAAAATAAAACAGTATACTTCCCCAGCAGAACATAATTAGTCTGGAGTTCGAAATCAGTTCAAGTGTTCTGTTGTGCAATAGAGGCATTCAGTAGCAGAAACAGCGAACGTTTTCGGGTGGAAACCCAATTCATGCATGAGTCCTCCATCAATCCTTCGGATCCATGTTATAAATATATTAGTGTTATGATTCAAATAGTGGTTTCGTACTTAATTAGTTAGAATAGCTAATTCGTCTCATGTTGTAATTATTTTAATTAGCTAGATTAATTAAGTAATTAGTTCATTCGGTTTGTAATAATTAGTTAAGTAGTTTAGCTAATTTGTTTTGTAATAAGTAGCTTAGCTTTAATTAGTTAGCTAGTTAGCTAGTTTATTCATTCGGACCCTCCTATGTGAGGGGGTAATGTTGTAATAATGTGTATGTCTTCCAACCCTACGTCTTTCTCCTTTTTATTTACTAGCTTATGATGGTTAGTCTACAGTATCATGTTTTGTTTAGCATTACTCATGCTTACATCCACTTGTTTTGCTTGCACCGAAGCTCGGCGCATCATTCTAACTTGCATTATCGTTTAAATACTTCTTTGAATACGTGCTTAGACCACATGCTATCAAATTGCTTCATTTGTCATAATTAATAGCCGAGCCTATTAGTTGCATATCGCATGTGTTGCATTAGTCATATTGCCTAGTTAGGATCATGCATTATTCTAACTTTATCATCTTTTTTTGGCTTGGAGTACTAGGCGAGCCTTTACTCGCTTTAGCATATTACATTTGTATGTTAGTGTTGCCATGTCAAAGCATATTCACCATGAGGCTAAGTGCTTATCTGATAAACTGGTTGAATGCCTATGGATGAAGGCTAGTTGCTTGAATTGGAATAATTTGAGTAACGTTCACATGCAATCACTTTTTCAAGTGGTACATATTCAAAACAACTTTGCCAACAAACATGAATCAAGTGTTCCAATTCTTGCAAGTTAGTCTATACTTGTGTGTGTGCGCATCACATAGTAATGCTAGCCTAATAAACCGAAACAAGAGCATATAATGTAAATAAGATTCATACCATGATTAGTAGAGGTCGATCTTTGATCAGGCGAGCGGGGGTGCTCAATTCATGACCTTCCCCTCTCGTACCTAAGTTCCCAAGCTGAGACAATCTTGGTGATAATGGACACGTGACCTTTGGCACGAGTCATGGGTTTCCTAGATTTTCTAGAAATATTTAGGTGGCGACTCTGTATCTAGCAAAGCAATCCATTTCTGGCATTTTTGATTCAAAATCGATTTTCCAAAAAGATTTGTTGGATAGGGACTCTTTGGTGTTTATCTATTTCACATTGCACTTGTGGAATCAGATTCAGAACCGTGGGAGTCCGATACTGTAGGGCTTATTC
>JAXFYN010000900.1:0-80000 GCA_036172215.1 Camellia granthamiana
ATGGATAAAATTGAGTCTTTTGGGCGGTGGAGCTTGGTTATGTGCGGGGAGAGGGTTTGTAGTAACGTTGGGTTTCTCCGGAGGCAGAATCACCCCGTTATCGATGAGATCTTGAATCTCATGACGTAACCGGAAACACAGGTCGGTATCATGGCCGTGCTGTTGATGAAATGCACAATACTTGGCTGGGTTATGGGTAGGAGGGAGTTTTTCTGGTAAGGGTCGCGGCTCCAGGGGCTTCAGATGCCCTTTTTTGATCAAAACCCCCAGAGCTTTGGATAGGGGCATATAAAGTGGAGCGAAGGTTCTGGTGTTTCTGGGTGGGTATTTGGCCGTTTGCGGGTTGCTTCCGGACGCACCGGAGAATGGTGAAGCTGCTGTGTTTCTTGGAGGAGGGTTAGTGGTGACCATGCTCACTTCCTGAGCTCTTGCAGTCGTAACGCCACTCGGGCCTGCATTGCTACCACGATTGAAAGTTCGTCGAGGTTGTTCTCGGTCATTATCGATCAAGCCTTGCTTCAAGGCATCCTCAATTTGCACCCCCATTTCATGCAGGTCAGAAAAAGTAGGAAAGGGGAGTACTATCATCTTTTGCATCAACTTCGGTTGGAGATTGCGCACAATCATCCGAATTTGGTCTTTGTCTGTAGGCCTCAAGGTCATCATCGAAGCCTTGGCCCTCCATCTGGTTACAAACTCTGAGAAACTTTCCTTAGGCTCTTGTCTAGTCGTCTCGAGATCACGGGTCGTAATCTCAATCTGTGTGTTGTATGAGTACTACGCGATGAAGGCCTCAGCCATTTCGTCCCAATTCCTCTTGACATCATCTTCTAGCTTGGCATACCATATGGCCGCCACACCTGACAGGGTCCGGCCAAACAAAGACAACTTCTGAAGCCTACTGAGGCCCATCGGCCTTAGAACATCTGAAAACAATCTTAAGTGCACCATGGGGTCCCCGGTCCCGTCGAACCGATCAATATGAGGCATTTTGAATCTGTCGGGCAGCGTCACAGCTGCGTCGGTATAACCATCTTCAATATCGGGGATGGTCTTAACCCCTTGGGATCTCTTGAACAGCTTTTCAAGCTTGCTCAGTTTCAGTGCGGTAGAATCAGTCTCGAACTCAAAGGGAGAGTCCAGTAGGTTGGTGGGCGTCTTTGATAGCTGGGGTTGGATTTGAGGCGGGGCTAGAGGTGGGGGTGGTCCCGTGGGCAGTTCTGTATCATTCTGAACATTGGCTGTCTCCCCAAGGTTTGGAACTCCTGGTGGGGGGGGGACTTGATGCGAAGCAGATGCTCCGGTTTGCTGTTCTAGTCTGGCAATTGTCTCTGCCTGTTCCCTCACAACTGTAGCCTGTTGCCTGGAGAATTCTGCCTGACGGACGGCATCCTGCTGCATTGTTTTCATACTCTCTTGGAGGTGGCGCACCATCTCTTCCAAGCTAGCCATACTATCCTGCTCTGGTTGAATTGTCGGTATGTATTCTTCCTCTGTTGGTGACACGGAATCCTGATCCCTACTGAACATGGGTGGGGTAGATAAGGCCCTCTGAACTGACTGCTGTACTGATGTACTCTGCCTGACTGACCTCCGTCTAGTAACCGGGGGTAGTGAGTAGTACACTGGTTGTCCGTCTATCAGATCCTCAGATCGAAGGAGTCGACGGCCTCTAACCCAGGGTGCTTGGGGGATATCTATCGGGTCGGAAGCAATTATGCTCAACTACCTAACAAAAAGATAAATAAAGCGTATAAATAAACAGACAATTGGACAGCACAACGGCATAAAATAAATATTCAACACACAGTTTAGATAGCACGTTGAACTCGATACACTGTTCCTCAAATACTGATCACTGTTTCTGAATCATTGCCCCCAAGTCTGAACTTTGTACCCACAGATAACTGATTCCCCAAAATACTGTTACCGGTGCCCTCAGGCCTGATACCCAATCCTGCAAACTGACATGTGTGTTCCTGTAGAGATACACTCTAAAAGCACATAGCAGATAAATGAGAGCCAAAAAAAAAAACCATTATGTTCCACTGATGGCCACACGCTGACCTCACTTCTTCGCCTCTGTCGCCGGTCTCTTCCTTTTGCCCTCCTCTTGGGCGACTCTGGCCGGCTCTGCCTCAGTGCTTCCCAAGCCGCCGAACAAGTTCACTTCCCGCTGCTCCTCCACCTCAGCATATGGCGGACCTCCAAATCGGAACATAACGGTGGCCTTCCGCTTCAGCTCCTTGTTTTCTGCCTTCAGCACACATATCTCTGCTCGCGCATTCCTTATACATGCGCTGGAGCAGAGCCAGTTGGGCGTTTAACTGTTGCACCTCATTTGTCCTACTCTGAAGCCGGTGCGACAAGTTTGTGACCGCAGTCATGGTCTCCACACATGACTTCAATGTATAATGATTCGCCTCAATATCCGATTGTGCAGCCATTATTTGCTCCACAGACAGCATAGGAAAGTTCAACGGAGCAAAACCAGGGGCACTTGGTTGAGGTTCAAGGGCAACCGCACCAGTTATCTCTCTTGTGGACTCGTTGAGGTCGGGAAAGAGAGTGAGCAGACCACGGGAAGAAGAGGCTATGTTCTGGGTAGCTGAACGGGAAGAAGAGGCCATGTTATGGGTTGCTGAGCGTTTCAGATGTTACAGAGTGTTTCAAGGTTTGCAGCTCTCAGAGAACGAAGAGGTTTCAGCTGGTTTGTTATGCTTACAAGCCTCAGCCTTCGCTTCGGTTTATATAGACAAAGACGAAGAGGCCAACACGACACTCTGTTGGTCACGTGCATCGCCGCATGTCCGGCGCGCCTTTTAATGGCTCGCCGCTCGAAGATTTCTGTCGGGCACATTTTTTGATGGCACGCCTTTTGAGGGCGCGACTTTTGAGGGCTCGATATATATATACATGTATATCTTTTGGGCAGCCTATATACACAATCGTACAGTGTATTTTCTACAAGGGTCTGGCAAGACTCAGTAAACTGTCCCGACATTGATTCCGGTTAGCTTCTACATGGGTCCGGCAAGACTCCATAAACTGTCCCGACATTGATTCCGGTTAGCTTCTACACGGGCCCGGCAAGACTCCGTAAACTGTCCCGACATTGATTCCGGTTGGCTTCTACATGGGTCCGGCAAGACTCCGTAAACTGTCCCGACATTGATTCCGGTTGGCTTCTACATGGGTCCGGCAAGACTCCGTAAACTGTCCCGACATTGATTCCGGTTAGCTGCTACAAGGGTCCGACACGACTATACAGTGTCTCCTATCCACTTTTATTTTATTTGTCAGTTTATTTTTACGTTTTGTTACTCTCTTCAAACTCAAGTTGGTTGGTTCCTATCCTCCTTGAGTTTGAGGGGGGCTGTTAGTAATATAATATAGTGTCTAAATATAGTGCCACTTTCGGCTAATATAATATGTAATACAGTGCATTGCTTTTAGATTGTTTTCGGCTCTTTTCATCATGAGCCATCATTGTCCATTGTCTGTAAGGATTGTATCTTCTCCTATATAAGGAGCCTCCTCACCATTTGTAATATATAACATTCAATACAGATTATATCAATCAATTGAATACATACAATTTATTCTCTCTGTATTTCTCTCTTTATACATTGAATTTAACGGGAAGTTCGCAAAGTATTGGAGAGACATGTCACACAACACAAATGAGTTCAACTCTGGGATGTATTGGTTTTTTGCAAAGAGGTATGTAAAACGAATCACTCCAAATGCCCACGGTTTGCCTCTATTCCAAGGATCGAGATTAAATTTTGCAGTTTAAAAATTTGAAAGTTTTTGGCCTCGCTTTTTCCACGTCCTATATTAGTCCTAACCCTTCGCTTCCTACTAATGTATCACCTCCTTTACCAGTTTGTACATCCACGATTCACTACCCTTTTCTCCTTCTCTGTCTATTCCACTTTACATCACCACGTGCTCCACCGCTCCTCGGGCCCTGCTCGCCGTCACCACTTCTCGCTCAATCCCCCCTTTCGCGGTCGGCCCTCTTCTTGGTCGGTCCTCTTGCTCGGTCCCTGTAACACGTCCGCGGGGGACCTCGCTACAGTTCGGACTCTCTTTTTTGTTGCGGTTCTCAATCTGAACCAAAGAGTCCAAATCCGGCAAATCGTTTGAGAAAACTGATTTTTGAAAAGTAGTGCCAAACATGGACTGCTTTGCCAGATTACAGAGTCGCCACCTAAATATTTTTAAATGGGAAATTTAGGAAACCCTGACTCGGTGCCAAAGGCCGCATGTCCGTCATCACCAAAGTGGTCTTGGCTCGGGAGCTTGGGTACGATCGGGGAAGGTCAGCTATGAGCACCCCCTTTCGCCCGGTCCGAAGACCGGCCTCTACTAACCGTGATATCCGTTTTTGAAAACATTACATGCTCTTATTCCGGTTATTAACCTAGAATTACTATGTGATGCGCGCAACACAAAAGTATAGACCAGATCGCCTAACTTGGAAATAAACATTGCATATCCGTTTTGTCTCGAAAAACGTGTTGGATTTTGCTACTCGCAAGTAGGCTAAAATACGGATTTCAATGAGTTGTTCCAACTCAGGCAATCCAACCTCCACCCACAGGCATTCAAACAGTTTATCACACATAAGCATTTAGCCGCATGGTAAGCATACTGTCATGGAAACATTCACACGCATGTGGTATGCTAAAGCGTAAAATACTTACATCGTACTCCGCGCCAAAACAAGAAACTAGTTAGCAAACATGCATGCCCTAGTTCATGTTAAATGGCTAATGCACCACACACAGAGATGTAATCTAGAGTAGGCTCGGCTAACCCTAAACATGGCACATGAGATGCAACAACTATCACGTATTCAATTTGGAATTGAAAGTACGATGCAGTTTGCATGATGTGCCGAACCCGAATGCATGTGAACAAATGCATGAATGCACGCATGCATTGCATAAGGTATGCCAATTTAAATGTGCCCTAATCTACCAACATAAGCGGGTAAATAAAAGGGAGAAAGAAATGGGGGTTGGAAGACATACACCCACTCACACACACTTATTACAATTTTGCCCTCGCTCGGAGGGACCAAAATAATAATACAGTCCCAAGAGAATAAACGAATAAATTAAATATTACAAAATTCTAACTATTAAAATTAAAGCAAATAAATGAAAGAAAAGGGGCCTCAGCCCTGCCTTGGGGCGCGCGAATGATGCATGCTCGATCCGACTTGCCCAGAAAACCCGTGTCATGGCATTGCTGCTTTTGTTTTTACTGCCTTGCCTTTCCAAAAATTCCCAAAGCTTCAGGACACCTTCTAAATGATCTGCAATAACCCACCGGCTGGGGAAAGTGATCACCGGTTGCTGCAATTGACCACCGGCTGCATGTGGGGTTTATCGGCACAAAAATAGTGCCGGTCGGCACAATATACTGCCGACCGGCAGAAATTCCCTGCAGCAGACAGTTTGACAGCAGCAGCAAGACAGCAAAGCATGGCATGGGTTTTGGGGGACATGTAAGCATGGTCATTGCCTCCTATCATGCTTGGGGACTCAAGGAGGCAAGACCCTTGGTTCTTGGGCCACCAATAGTGCATCTTGATGCATGATAACCCTAAGAACCAAGGTTGCATTTTGATATGAAAATGCATGCAACACAAAAATGCTAACTAAGTCCCTATCATGCCAATATCAAGGGCCTTAGTGACATGGAAATTGAGGTGTGCTTTGTCACTTGAAGTACGAACACCCCTCGTTTTCCATACTTGGTTTGACACCCCAAACCAAGTGATGAAATGCAACTTATGCAAACATGCAAACATGCCAACATGCAAACGTGCAAACATGGACCATGGGAGCCAAGATGCTAGAATATGCAAGGCATAAAAAAAAAAGTCACGCAAAGAGGGACCAATTAAGCATAGAACTAGCATGCGCTCAAGGCTTCATTGACTAAACATGCAACAACCATGAAATGAGCATACAATGGTGGACCAAACACAATGAGGCAGCCCTCAAACTCCTCTAAAACAGTGGCAAAATGTGCCTCAAAACATGATTAAAATGCTACATAAGCATGCTAGTCAATGGACCTAAGTCTAAGGCACCAAAGAGAGTGACTTGACACCACTTACACAACCACTCATGGCATGCATCTAACAACCAAAAACAGACTTTTAGCATGTGAAATGACACCCAAACCCCATATATGGCAGCCCCAAAAATGCATCAAACATGGAAACATGCACAATGCTCATTCCTAGACATACAAGAGCATACCCTTATGGCATGAAATAGGCTACACATGCATATATACAAGCATGATTTATGGACTGAAAAATGACCCTAGATGATGCCAAATCATGGGATCAAGACAAGTTAAGCATGCTAGGAGCCAAAACATACAAGGCTTACAAGCCTAAAGTACAAAACAACCATGTTAAGCACACTATTCATGGCAAAATCAGTGGCTCACAGCCCTCATGCATGGTAAAGAGATACTAAAACCTCCATGAAACCAAGCTAAAACATGCAAGAGTCGAAGCTTAAAAGCATGGCATGTCTCCAAGCATAAAAGGGCATTTCAAAGCAAGTACAAGATACATTCTAAGGGCCATCAATCCGACCAAAAACAGAGGTTAGATGTGACCTAAAACACCCTAAAAAGTTCTGAAATGAAGGCAAATACAAACATTCATGCATGCTATGCTATGAGCCCAAAACAAAGGCAAGTAAAGGACCAAGGGGAGAGGGGTGTCCCTCCCCTATATGAGACTTAAAACCATCTTCCTCACCACTGAAAACCCACTGGTTTTCAGTGGTGGGAAGGCTAAGAACACCAAGTAAAGAGGGTCTTAAGCAAAGGCACCAAAAGTGGCCATATAAAGCCTAATAGGATGGACCTTTGCTCAAACCAAAAAAGGACCTTAATGAAGGTTCAAGAACAAGTAAAAACAAGACTTTTTTTATCTTAAACACAAACTCAAAAACACAAAGTAAAGAGGGTAGAAAGAGGTTGCAAGAATGGGGAATATAAAGTGATGTTCTTACCCTTGAAGATCCTTTGAAGAACAAGTGATGCAGCCACTCTCTAGTGCTCAAAACCAGTCCAAAACCAACACAAATAACCTTCCAAGTCTCTCAATCTCGAGCTAAGGTGTAATGGTGTGTGTAATGGTGCAAAAGTAAGGTAAATCTACACTTTCAAGCCTAAAATCACACACACAAGAGGAGAGAGATGGAGATCTATGTATCTATAGATATATGACAGAGAAGTATATGTATAAGCTCTGGTCTTGGCTCTCAAAAGGCTAACCCTTGAGCCAAGAGGAAGAGCCCTCCTCTTATAGGGAAGGAATGCTTAGCCACTAAGCAAGCCAAGGGCTCATCCCTCCATACACGTGTATGGAGGGGAGCAAAACACTTTACAGCTGTGAGAAAATATCTCAAAAAGCAAGTGTACAGTGCTCGGCCGGCAAAGAGTACCAAATGGCAAAATTTAGTGCCGGTCGGCACAATAAAGTGCCGATGGACAAACTAGCCAGTCGGTGGCCTCCAGCCCCAGCCGGTGGTGTGTAGGGATGCCTCAAAAGGCATTCCCTGCCCTCCCAAGGCAAAACACAAGCGTTTGGTGCAAAACCAAACACAAACGGTCGAGTTCGGAGGTCCTGAGGCAAGGCGCGCGCAGCCGAGAACTCCGGGAACTCCAAACGAACACAAACAGGGATAATTACCGAGTGTTCCAACGGTGACGTCCAAGTCTTGAGGACGGTCAAAAATGGGGTGTCTACAGTCCCCCCTTTCGTGGTCGACCTTTTTCTCAATCGATCTTCTCGCCCGGTCCCCCTCTTTTGTTTCTATGCGGTTGGAACTTCTCTAACTCGGCCACACACAATCCCCGTCTTCCTTCTTATTTCCTTCGTTGGACTGAAGCTGTACTTGGGAATAGGGGACTACTGACATCAGTGGGCCCATAGAGGCTTTTCGCCCATCACTTAGAGCCCAATTCACGGTTTAAGCACTAAAGCCCAACACCACTGAAACCCAACATTGCGCCAAGAACTAATGACATCTAAACACTTGTCAAGAGGAGAGCCAGCCACGTAAGCAGACAAAGATCGTGTAGATTTATTGCACCACACATTAGCCATTAATGAGGCTCCTGCAGCATTAAATGTGATAACCCCTTCATATCGGAACAGACAGCCTCACCATGAACGAGGCAAGCTAGAGCATAGACTTTCGGCCAACATGACAGGTCGGAGTGGACAAGGAAATGATGGACAAAGGATATAATGAGGCCTCCAAGACACAAAAAAGGTTAAGTTCCCTATCATTGTTCACTCTCTGCTCGCCATTAACCTCTCTCTCTTCTAACTTGATCGTCGGAAGGTCCGCTGGGGGACTCCCGTTCCTCGTTGGGCATTTGTGCAGGTACCCCGGTGGGCTTAGTGATTAGAGAACGGTGTTGGAAGCGTGGGTCAGCCCGACCCGACCCCCACGGATTAGCAGTACCATTATACATATATACAAAACGATGAGTAGGGTTTTGAGAGAGGCAAAGAGACATATAATTTACCTAGGTGGTTAGAAGATCTAATTATAGCTCGAACTGTTTAACCATGTTCAAGTAGCTTCTTGATCAACCAAGATGCTACATATCCTGTTCCACCTGTTACACAAACACTACGCTTTTCCTTCCCTTCCATCTCTCTCTCTCCCTCTCTCTCTCTCTCTAAAATGATACTTTATTTGAAAGATAGTACTCCGTTTTGTATATTCTGTACTCTATATTGGTCTGTTTTGACGTGGTTAAAAGTTAACTTTTTAATTTTGTGATTTTTCTTAATTATATATATATAAATATATTTTTTTTTGTACATTTTTTTTAATAAAAAAATCAAAAATAAAATAAAAATTAACCTCCTCCTCAAAATAAACCTTTAATTCCTTTTGTTGGTGGTGACCCGGTGGGTTTACATCTTGTTAGAAATGATTTTAGAAAAATCAAATTTTTTCTTAATCATGATCTAATTTTTAAGTGGAATCTATATGCCAAAGGTGGCGGGCCTAAGTGGTAATGCGTTCTATACCGCATTGTGATTCACATAGTATATTTGGTTGCTCAAAACTATTATCGGGTGAATGGAAAATTGAAACCAAAGAGAGCTCCATAGAAATGGTATATTAGTGAAGTTTCCTTAAAGGTTTGAACTAAAGGTTTGTCCCACATTGGTTTGGTGAAAAAACTTTTGTGAGTTTATAAGGCTTGAGTTTACAACTTCGGGAGGGCCCCAAGGGGTACCCCAAGTTTGTAGAAGGGAGAGGTTATGCGTAAAGTGGGCTAAACCCATTAGACCAAAAAATAAACACATTGCGCATCGCCGTCGTTCGTCCGATCAGTGGGCTGGGCTTGGGCGCGAGTGTGAGGTTGGGTTGGGCTTGTCTGGCCCAATACTAATTCTTTTTGGGCCAAAAACATTTGAATTTATTTTATTTTTTGGAAAAATAAAATCTGTCCGCACAGATTCAAATATGTTCAAATTCAAAACCCAAACAGATCCATATCTGTCCAATTAAACCGAACAAATTCAGTATCTGTTCAAAATTTGAACCTAATAGGTTCTTTACCTGTTCCTTCTAAACTGAACAGGTATTTTACATGTTCAAACAGGTTTGCACCTATTTAATTCAAACAAAACAGCCACTATTTCATCTATGAATAGACAGGCCTTCAGTTGGATTTTTCACTCAATTTTCATCCTCAAATCTGCTATTGTTCTCTGCATTTTGTTGCATTTAATTTTTTGTGAGAAAGAGTGTAAACACAAAGTGTGTTCGTTGTGTGAATAATTTGTAGTGTTACTATTATTCGTTGTCGATCATTTTATCTTGGGAGATAGACATCCACAATTTGAAAAGCACCATAGAGAGGACGAATCTGTCTTTAGGATACAGTGTTAAACACAGGACTTGATCATTTTATTTTTATTTTTATTTTTTTGTTCTAGAAATTAATAAGGTAAGTAATTAATTTACTGTCTGTTTTATTTTTTTTCTGTTTCTATTTCAGATTTTGATTTTATTTTTGTAACAAAATCAAAATATGTTTTTATTTTTTTATTTTATATTCTTGTTTGATTTTTGTAATCAAACAATCTCTCTTCTTTCCTTTATTTATTCTGTGTTCTGTTTGTTGTTGAGCACACAAACAGAATTCATTCGTAATACAGTGAAGATTGTCCAACAATCTTCAGACAGATCATTTTTTGGTGTCTTCATTGTATTTATTTTTCTGTGCTTTCACAAAGTGATATTCTGATTGGAAAATACAAATAGTAGTATTATACTGTTTGACAAATAGTAGTAATATACTGTTTATTTTCTTTGACAACTAGTAGTAATATACTGGTGTCATTAACAATTTCAAAATATTAATTTGTGTAGTAGTGATACAGAAAATTATTGTGTAGTGTTTTATTTTTCTGGTTTTAGTAACTAGAAAAGTAAAATTATTTAGTGTTATAATTTATTTTCTAGTTTTAGTAACTAGAAAGTTAATTTGTATTTTGGTTTTTTCTGATTTTTGTAATCAGATATTATGGCTACTACAACTGAAAGTGGTACCCAATTGTTACACCGACTTCGGTCCCTATCCAGAATCATGTTCAAGTTCCAATAAATCATGGAGAAAAATTGAAAAAATTTAACGGTATAGAGTTTAAAAGATGGTAGCAGAAAATACTGTTTTATTTGACAACTCTTAATCTTGCCCGGTTTCTCCATGAAGAGGCTCTAGTGCTTAAAGATGGTGAAAGTGATCGGCAAGTTGTAACCATTGTAGATGCCTTGAAACATTATGATTTTCTGTGCAGAAACTATATCCTTAATGGCCTAGACAACATGTTGTATAATGTTTACAGTCCTCTAAAAATAACAAAAGAATTGTGAGATTCTTTGGAGAAAAAATACAAGACAGAAGATGCCGACACAAAGAAATTTGTTGTTGATAAATTTCTAGATTTTGTTATGGTAGACTCCCAAATGGTAATTTCTCAAGTTCAAAGTTTTCAATTAATTTTGCATGATATTCATACTGAAGGTATGTCTCTTAGTGAGTCTTTCCAAGTCGCTGCGTTAGTGGAAAAATTACTATCGGCTTGAAAAGATTTCAAAAATTATTTAAAATATAAACGCCAAGAGCTGACCATGGATGAACTTATTGTAAGATTGAGAATTGAGGAAAATAACCGGAAGGCTGAACAGAGGAATAGTAAAACTCCCATTGAGTCCAAAGCTAATGCGGTTGAACATGTGCCCAAACCACATAACAAAAAGAGGAAGTTTGCTGGAGATGTTCCTAAACAAGACGACAACAATGGCAATAAGAAGTTCAAAGGAAAATCCTATAACTGTGGCAAGACTGGACATCGTGCTTCTGATTGCCGCCGTTCAAAGAAGGATCGCGGAAATACAAGCAAGAAGACTACCAATCAAGCCAATGTGACAGAACTTGATTACATCTCTGATAGGGTAAATGACATCAATCTCTCTGCTGTGGTGTCTGAGGCTAATTTGGATGGAAATCCCAAGGAATGGTGGGTTAACACTGGGGCAACTCGACACATTTGCGCAGACAAGAAGATGTTCATTACTTATAATGAGTCTGCAAATGGTAAACAACTATTCATGGGAAATTCATTTACTTCTGCTGTGGCTGGACAAGGGAAAGTAGTCTTGAAGATGACATCAGGAAGGAACTAACCCTTAACAACGTGCTGCATGTACCAGACATCTGAAAGAATTTAATTTCTGGTTCTTTGTTAAGTAAGAATGGTTTTGGGCTTGTTTTTTAGTCTGATAAATTTAATGTACGTTGGTAAATTTATATACCAAAGTTTGAAATTGATCCTAATCACAAATGTAAGATTTGTGTAGAAGTGAAACTAACTAAGGTTCCATTTAAATTGGTTGAAAGAAAAACTGAACCTCTAGAATTAATTAATATTGATGTATGTGATCTTAAATTTGTTCAAATTAGAGGAGGCAAAAAGTATTTCATAACATTTATCGATGATTGCACAAAATATTGTTATGTATATTTACTTAGAAGTAAAGATGAAGCCTTGGAAATGTTTAAACTCTATAGAGCTGAAGTTGAAAACCAACTTGGTAAAACCATTAAAATGGTTAGAAGTGATAGGGGTGGTGAATATGATGCACTTTTAAATGAATTTTGTGTACAACATAGCATTATTCACCAAACTACAACACCCTATTCTCCACAACAAAATGGAATTGTTGAAAGGAATAATAGAACCTTTAAAGAAATGATGAATGTCATGTTACTAAGTTCAGGCTTACCGTAGAACTTGTGGAGGGAAGCAATATTGTCTGCTAATTATGTTCTTAACAAAATACCCCACAAGAAAACTAACAACACTCCTTATAAATTGTGGAAAGGTCGACCACTTTTCTATAAATACTTAAAAGTGTGGAGATGTTTGGCAAAGGTAGAAGTTCCTGTTTCGAGAAAGACTAAGATATGACCAAAAATAGTGGATTGTGTGTTTATTGGTTATGCTCAGAATAGTAGTGCATATTGGTTTCTGATTTATAAATCAAAAATACCTGATATAAATGTGAACACTATTATAGAGTCAAGGAATGCTGTGTTTTTTTAACATGTTTTTCTTTACAAGAAAGGACATGAATTAAGTTTATAGAAAAGAATTTATGATTATACATAAAGTCAAGAGATTAATGACAATTAAACACACAAGACTAGTAATGGTCTTGACCAGCAGGATTTAACTGTTGATGAACCAAGACGAAGTAAGAGAGCAAGAATATCAAAATCCTTTGATCCAAATTTTCTGACATACCTATTAGAAAATGAACCTCAAAGCTTTAAGGAAGCAATGATAAGTCCTGAAGCACCTTTATGGAAAGAGGCTGTTAATAATGAAATTGAATTCATTATGCACAATCATACTTGGGAATTGGTGGATCTTCCACTTGGTTCTAAACCTCTTGGATATAAATGGATATTCAAGAGAAAAATGAAAGTAGATGGTTTAACAGACAAGTATAAAGCAAGATTTGTAGTAAAAGGTTATAGATAAAAGGAAGATCTGGACTATTTTGACACATATTCTCCTGTGACAAGAATAACATCCATCTGTATGCTTATTGCTACAGCAGCGTTGTATAACTTAGAGATACATCAAATGGATGTTAGGACAACTTTCTTAAATGGTGATCTAAATAAAGAGATCTATATGGAGCAACCCGAAAGGGTTGTAGTGCCAGGGCAAGAAAAGAAAGTTTGTTAGCTTGTAAAATCTCTTTATGGATTAAAACAAGCTCTTAAGCAATGGCATGAGAAATTTGATCCTGCTATGCTTACTAATGGGTTTAAGATAAACGAATGTGACAAGTGCGTCTATGTTAAAATACTAACAAAAGTTACGTTATCGTTTGTCTTTATGTGGATGACATGCTTATCATTGGAAGCAGTCAAACAAAAGATTTGATATGAAAGATATAGGAGTCGCAGATATAATATTAGGAATGAAAATTACTAAAACATCTGATGCGTATGCATTATCTCAATCTCATTATATTGAGAAAATTCTTAATAAATATACCAAGGATGATATGAACATAGCAAAACACCTGTAGACATCAGTCTTTATTTATCAAAAAATAAAAGAGATGTGGTGTCCCAGCTAAAATACTCCAAAATCATTGGCAGCCTAATGTACCTAATGAATTGCACTTGTTCTAATATAGCTTATGCTGTCAATAAATTGAGTAAGTACACTAGTAACCCCAAAGAAGACCATTGGAAAACGATCATTCGGGTTCTTAGATATCTAAGATTTACCTATGATCATGGTTTGAACTTTACTCAATATCCAGCAGTACTAGAAGGTTATTGTGATGCCAATTGGATATCGGATACTAAAGATTCAAAATCCACTAGTGGATATGTCTTTACTCTGGGAGACGCTGCTGCTTCTTAGAAATCCACAAAACAAACATGCATCGCACGATCTACAATAGAATCTGAATTCATCGCTTTAGACAAAGTAGGTGAAGAAGCAAAATGGTTTCACTACTTCTTAGAAGACATTCCAACGTGGCCAAAACCTGTGCCAGCTATTTGCATTCATTGTGATAGTCAATCTGTAATAGGTAGGGCACATAATTATATGTATAATGGTAAGTCATAACATATTTGTCGTTGACATAATACCGTAAGGCAATTGCTCTCAAATGGAATAATCTCAATAGATTATACAAAATCTAAAGAGAATATTGCAGATTCGTTAACAAAATGTTTGACTAAAGAGCAAGTGTATAGTTCATCAAAGGGGATGGGATTAAAGCCTATTACATAAGAGTCATCAATGATAACTTTACTTAAATGACTAAGAGATCCCAAGAACTAAGTTCAAAAGGACAACTAAGTTATATGTGGCTCGCTAAAAATTACCAATCCATTCCTATGGTGAGAGTGATATCTGCAACATGTGTTGTAATGTCGGGATTTAAGGATAAGTTTTGCTTTTAATGATTACTTATATCTTGATTTAAGCATAAAAATCAAGACGAGTATAAGAGATACTCACAGTAAGAGTCACCTATATGAGTGTCGAACTGGGGCCGGTTCTATGAGAATGAAAAGGCTAAATTCTCTAGAAACACTCATGAATAACCAAGAGCGTTCAAGACCAAAATAAACACAACCGTGAGAACCACGATTTGTCAGAAGATATTTTGTGTAAAATCTATTGTCTTGGCTTACATAAATGGCTAAATAATTCAAGGCATCGCGTCCATTGGTGAGCTAGTAAGTTTAATAGGTTATCACTAGGGAATGTTCAAGGCCAAAGTTACCTATCCTGATGCAAGATATTTTTGATTTACACTTTTTCAACAAATTCTGCATATTGTTGCATTTCCGTTGTCATCAAATTATATTCATGTAGGGGATTGTTAGAAATGGTTTTGGAAAAATCAGATTTTTCCTCAACTTTGGTCTAATTTTTAGGTGGGACCCACGTGCCAAAGTTGGTGGGTCTATATGGTAGCGTGTTCTATGCCGCGTTGTGATTCACATAGTATATTTGGTTACTCAAAACCATGATCAAGTGAATGAGAAATTGAAGTTAAAGAGAACTCCATAGAAACGGTATATTGGTGAAGTTTCCTTAAAGGTTTGAACCAATTTTTAAAAACCAGACCGGTGAGTGAACCAGAAAAAAGATTGGGTGGACGAGTCATTGGTTCAACCATCGGGTTGAACCGGAATCGAACCGTGACGTCATAAATATATTAAAATTATATTTAAATAAAAATATAAGTAATAAAATTATAAATTAAAAAATTACATAATCTTAAACATTTCTCCTAATACTTTTTTTACTAAAAAATATAAAAATATATTTTAAAATATTATTAATCTTAATTTTGGAAGAAGAATCAAATATTCAATATTCCCTCCATATGATTTTACTTCAAATAATTTGATTGAAAGAAGAGCAAAAATTTTGGAGGGATATCAAAATTTTAAGTTTTCCTCCAATAAATTTGATTGAATCCCACATAGATTTCTTGAGTTTTTTTGGAAGAATTTTTTTTCTTATAAATAGGTAGAGGCTTTCACAATAATTTCAAACTCTCAATGGGATTCCTCACAAGAGGAGACCCTTGAAAGAGAGTTTCCAATGAAAATTTTCTTATATATATATATATATATAATATAAGAAAAGAAAGAAAGAATAAAAAAAACAAAAAATTGATTTTATTGACCCAGCGAACCGTCACCGGATCGATCGGTTCGACAGTTCAACCGTCGGTTTTACCGATTCTCTCAAAATAAGCAGGTTTTTCACTTTGAATGGTTTAGTGGGTGTATCTGGATCAGAACCCCGACCGGTTGATGGTTCAATCGGTAGAATTGGCCAGTCCGGTCCGGTTTTTAAAACCTTGGTTTGAGCTAAAGGTTTGTCCCACATTGGTTTGGTGGGCAAACTTTTGTGGGTTTATAAGGCTTGAGTTTGCAACTTGGAGAGGGCTTCAAGGGGCATCCCAAGTTTGTAGAAGTGAGAGGTTATGGACAAAGTGGACTAGACCCATTGGACCCAAAAATAAATAAACACGCGCGCCATCGGCCATCCGTCCGTCTGGTTGAGCAGGCAGGCTTGGACGCGAGTGTGTGGTGTGAATTCTTTTTAGGCTAAAAACATTTGAATTTATTTTTATTTTTTGGAAAAATAAAATCTGTCCACACAGATTCAAATCTGTTCAAATTCAAAACCCAAACAGGTTCATATCTGTCCAATTAAACTGAACAAATTCAGTATCTGTTCAAATTTTGAACCCAACAAGTTCCTTACCTGTTCATTCTAAACCGAACAAGTATTATACTTGTTCAAATAGGTTTGCACCTGTTTAATTCAAACCAAACAGCCACTATTTCATTTATAAATAGACAGGCCCTCATTTAGATTTTTCACTCAATTTTCGTCCTCAAATCTGTTATTGTTCTCTGCATTTTGCTGCATTTAAATTTCTGTGAGAAAGAGTGTAAACACAAAATATGTTCGTTGTGCGAATAATTTGTAGTGCTACTATTATTCATTGTCGATCATTTTATCTTGGGAGATAGACGTTTACAATTTGAAAGCACCGCGGAGAGGACGAATCTGTTTTAAGGATATAATGTTAAACACTAGACTTGATCAATTTTATTTTTTTTTTCAAGAAATTAATAAGGTAAGTAATTAATTTACTTTCTGTTTTATTTTTTTTCTGTTTCAGATTTTGATTTTGTTTTTCTAACAAAATAAAAATTTATTTTTATTTATTTAGTTTATATTCTAGTTTGATTTTTGTAATCAAACAATCTCTCTTCTTTCTTTTATTTGTTTTGTGTTCTGTTTGTTGTTGAGTGCACAAACATAATTTATTCGTAATACAGTGAAGATTGTCCAACATATCTCGTGCAAATAGTATCTTGTCACCAACCCCCACATCTTTAATGTATTAACAAGTATGTGCTTTTTGGAAAGTTAGTTAAAAGTCAGTTTTCAACTTTTAATTCATTTTAGGTCATATCACCTCTTACATAACCTACTCACAAAAGGACAAAATAGGCTAAAAAAGTCAAAAAACTAAGTTTTTAACCAACTTTTCAAAACACCATATATATATATATATATTAATAATTTGTCACCTACCCCCTTACCTAATGCAGTAAATATGAAAAAATTTATATATACATCTTATAATTAAAAATATATATATATAATTTTATATTTTATGAATTATAATTATAAAAAAAATTTATAAATAAACACTACATAAGATATAATTAAATATTTTAAAATAATGTCATAATTAAAAAAAATTAGTCATAACTATAAAATAACTTAGCATAACCAAAAATACATATGTAAAAATGTGTATTGTAAAATTCTCCAATATGATGGGAATAATATTGTAGGGCATTAGGGCTACATCAGTGGAGGTGGTAGAAAAAATTTCCAAAAGGTGATATATGTTTTGGGATTTTAATTTTGGAGAATTTGGTCAAAATTTACTCATAATAAAATTTTATGTATTAAGAATAAGTATGAAAAAAATTTCTTGAAAAATTCAATATATGCTACTATTATCAAAATATCCTTAATAACTAAATTAATATTTTAATTTTTAAAATAATATAACTCTTAATCTACATATTATTTTTTAATAAAATTAATATTTTTATAATCTCTCATTAAAATTTATCAAATAAGTTACAAGTCGATTATGAAATTCTTTAAAAAAAATTACCATCAAAATAAACCTAAACAATAAAGTTTTACTATCAATCAATTAAAAAATACATCTTCACTATAAATTCACAAAACATATCACACGAGACCATGCTACCAAAATTTTACTATCAACCTATAAACACGTTATAAAACTATAATATAAAAAAAAGTACATCTTATAATGAGCAACCATAATAAGCAGAGATAAAATTTTATTTTTATATTTATGTATTAACAAACAAACACCATTACGAATAACACACAACAAAATCAAATCGAAAAAATATAGAAACAATTTTTTTTGATTTTTTTAGTTTATTTTATTTTTTATGAGTAAAAAATATGAAAGGTTATATCACTTAAAATTAATAAAAATCTAAAAGTTGAATAAAAAGCTGCTTCCCAAAAAAATTCAGTGGATCACTTGTTAATCATTCATTGAATGATAAATTTATGGGTGAATTATATTAATAGTTCCTATAATTTGGGACTTGTATTATTTCGGTCCCTGACTTTTTAATTATGATATATTTGATCCTGAATTTTGAATCTTGTTCCAAATAAGGACAATTGAAGATATCATTAGATTTTTTAAGGGTAAAATCGTCAATTTGATAAAATATAAACTAATTTGATAAAAATAAATGTCAAACAAATATTTTTGAATTTTTAAAAATTATTTTTAGCCACTAAAAATAAAATTATGTAAATTTGATAAATCGTTTAGACATTTATTTATTTTTTTACCAAATTAATTTTTATTATGTGTTTGGATGATGATCATGTAAAATTAATTTTTAAAAATTAATCATGTAATTTTTATTAATTTTTTTCAATTTTACATAATTTTATCATTGGTGGATAAAAATAATTTTTAAAAAATTAAAAATATTTTTTTGATATTTATTTGTGTCAAATTAGTTTATATTTTATTAAATTGACGATTTTACCCTTAAAATTAAACAATGATATCTTCAATTGTCCTTGTTTAGAACAAAATTCAAAATTCAGGGTCAAATGTGTCACAATTGAAAAATCAACGACCAAAGTAACACAAGTCCAAAACTATAGGGACTGTTAGTGTAATTTGTCCTAAATTTATGGGAAACACTATCCACCTTCTAAGAAGATGATATAATTTTATATTTTTTTAAATTATAATTAAAAAATATTATAATTAAATATAATTTGAGAGAGAATTAAAAAATTTATGAATCATAATAATAAAAATTAATCACAATTAAAAAAAATGACATAATTAAAAATATATGATACATCAGTTTTAAGAATGTATATGTCAGAATTTTTCTAAATTTATAAATTTTTTTTGTTATTGTATATTTATGGTTTAGGTTTTGTCTATTTATTAACTCATTAGTATTGGATTAGTTTTTTTTATTTTGGATGTACTATTGGATTTGTAAATGGGTGAATAAAATTTAGGCTTTGTTTGGCAAGTTAGCAATTTTAATTGGTTATTTGGCATTTTTACTATTTTAACTGACTAAAAAAGTTGTGTTTAGAAAATTGATTGATTTATTTTGTAATTGATTTGATGGTTGTAAAAAAAAAAATGATTATGAATTAAATGTAATATTTTATCTTTTTAATTATTTTAACTTGTTTCATCTTTTAATGATTTATTTTAAATTAGATTAATGCTTGAGACTCCCAAAATATGTGACTCCCATGACCCTCAATTGATTAGTGACCACTCATTTTATATTTTTTCCCTCCTCTCTCTCTCTCTCTCTTGCACAGGTGTGTGGGGTCGTGCGGGTCATAATGAGATCTATAGCACATATGTTAGATTGATTTTTTTTTGGAGTAATTTTTTATAAAATGAACCCAGGGGTGGGTGGCAACTTGGCAAGGGCCTGGGGTTTAAGCCCCTAGGTCCTGAGTTCGAATCCCTTTGGGGCCAATCTCCTGGGCGTAGCACAGTTGGTTAGGAGGTTGACCTCAAGGATGCCTTATCAGCTACTTGGTGTGGGTTTAATTCTCCCCTGCTGTGCGAATCCTGACTTACCGAAACTTGCCTTGTGAGGTCGGGACAAGCTTCCAGGTTATAGTCTCTGGCTCGGACTGAACAACAGGACACCCTGGTGATCTCCAGCTTCCAGGTTATAGTCTCTGGCTCGGACCGAACAACAGGACACCCTGGTGATCTCCTCGGGGCGCTACTTTGGACCTGCGGGAGAGTGAGAGGATTTCCCTGTAACCAAAAAAAAAAAAAAAAAAAATTATAAAATGATTTTGGAGTAGTTTTTTGTATGATTAAATTTTTGGACAAATTTCACTTTATCCTCTTATGGTTTAGGTCATGTGCGGATTATTCCTAACTTTTGAATATCACCACATAACCCATTGTGATTGATGGAGTAAAGTGCATAGTTAACACCGTTAATGGTAGACATAAAAAGACTAATTTGCCCTTGTATATATATATATATATCTAACCTGCAGATCTAAGAAGCTTTTTTTTTTCTTCAGTGGTTGTTTGGGGTGTCCTAAATAAGTGCACTTTTTGTCTTTTTGGACTAAAAAATTGAGGAAGAAAATATGGATGTTTGGGTTAACTTTTTGACTTTTTATGGAAAAATGTGTAATAAAAAATTATAAAAATTAATTTGTAAGGAAAAATTAGGATTGGGAGTTGTATAGCCGTAATTGTTGACTTTTGGTGAATAGTATTAACTTTTTAACTTTTTAAATAACTTTTTGACTTTTTGACTTTTTTGTAAGAATAATACTTGAGACCCCCTTTTGGGGGTCACCCCCTCACCCCCCTTTGCCATGTGTCAGGGAGTGATTGGAGGAGCAGGAAAAAAAAGAAAAAGAAAAAGAAAAAGTAACCAATGAGAGAGAGAGGGGGTCAAAGGGGGTGATAGAAAAAGGGGGATGAATCATTGTTGTTTTTGTAATATGCCAAACTTGACCTTACTCTCTCTCTCTCTCTCTCTCTCTAGTCTATCTTACCTGCAAATCTAAAATGTTGAATTGTATTGGGCTGATGATGATGACCACCCTCTCCTTCGTTGATGCTTCTGGTGAGCATCATCATCAATGAAGCACAATGTTGCTTTTGGTGATTATATACATATATGTAGCTACATATATATATATTAATTTTTTATAGAAATTATTTTGTTTAAATGAATTTAGGTTTTTGTTTTAGGTTTTTGGGAGATTTTTTTATTTCCAGAAATAGTATAATTTTTATTCATATTTCCAAAATGTTTTCAGAAAGTGTTTGTTGATTTTCCATCGAAGTTGTGTAAGAAAGATATATACGCCAGGCTCTGTTTACAAAATTCCTTCTATGGAGGCACAAAGGTTTGACTTTCTTTCTTGTCTCTTCTGTTTGTTTACATAGAAAATTTCATTTTCTAGGAATTTTTTTATTTTTTATTTTTTTTTCGTTTCTAAGAAATTGGGAAAATGAAAATGGTAAAAGAGAAGATGTATTTGGTTTTCTTTTTGGTATCGAAAACCGCAAAAAATTGATGCTAGTTTCGAAAATTAAAACCAAACAGGTGAGGATTTGAAATCTTTGTTGATTTTTGTTGCTTTTGTGGGTACTTTAAATATATACATATATATATATATATATAGCTACAGATTATATATGTATACACAAAAATTATGTTGTTTAAATTAATTTAGCACCAGAACAAAATCAAAATATCACATTTTCAGATCTAATGATGAAGATGAAGAAAATAATATGCGGGCATTCTTTGGAAATTGATGATGAAGATAAGGACATTTTGGTCTTTTTATTGTGAGGGAACATGATCAGTTCATGCTCACTTGCACCATCTTTGCGTGCACTGCACAGCCGGTTAGAATACACAGAAAAATTAACAGTGCACATTACTCCATCAATCACAGGGAGTTATGTAGTGACATTCGAAAGTCAAGAAGTAATCTGCACATGACCTAAACTATAGGGAGGTAAAGTGAAATTTGCCCTAAATTTTTTTTAAAATAATTATCAATGCTATTATATTTTTAATTTATGCCCTCAATTTTTATAAAATTAAATTTTAACAATTAAAAAGATCAGCTTAAGATCACAACCCCCCCCCCCCAAAAAAAAAAAAAATCACTCCAAAAATGTTGGTTCGATTTTTTTATAAGATTTTGTGCTCATTGTCTTGATCAAAGTCAATCCTTAGGACAGACAAATAAATGTGTTGTCTTTTGCCTTTCAACAATGCTACAATCACAACGAAAATACTACTCACCTTTGATTAGTACAAAATAAATAAATAAATAAATAAAAATAAAAATATATAATTGATTCATATTATTTTAAAAATTACGAAACCTCCAATTTTGAGATCCCGAGCATTTTTACATTTTCTATCCGCATTGCTCCCATTTCTACACCTATTGACTGAGAAGGGGTGTGGCTCCACACATATAAATGTGAGACCCACACTTCTCCTATATGGGTTTAAATTAAATTAAATTTCTCAAAACAGATATAAGGATTCACTTTATTTATGGTTTATGGAAGTTTTCAGATATCCTCTCTTATTGTGTGTTATTTTGAGTAGTTGGTTAAAAATTAATTTTTTAATTTTTTTTTTAAATATATAAAAAAAAATAGGGAAGTGACCCTGTATCTCTTTTCTATCTTATCTTATGAAAAAAAAAAAATTACAATTTAGCCTATTTAAGTAAAAATATTTACAAAATCATATAAGTACAATTCTTTTCTATGGAAAAAACACAACAAAAATTAGTATAAATAATAATTCAAAATGTTTTATTTCTTAAATCCTTTTAACAGGAGACGTGTTCTTCATTGAAAAATATATTACTATTTTTTCTCTTTTTTTTTTATTTTTTATTAGACAATCTTAATCTAAATATATATTTTAAAGATTTGAATTTCTAAATATATATTGTAAAGATTAGAATCAAATCTGTTAGATTGATGGAGGAATTTAGGTCATGTTTGTTTGGGTAGACATGAGTTTAGGATTAGATTAATAGTCTAATAAAATTATTAATTTGATATTTGGTTAAATAATTAAAGTACGAACTAACAATTCATCCTGATATGATATCCCACATATAATGGACTAATTAATCCCACAGAAAAGGGTATGATATAAATTAAAGGACTAAGCTAAGTTTAGACTACTAGTCCCTTCTTATAATATTGACTCAATCTAAGGCCAAGTTTGGGAAGTCCCAAATAATCCATCTTTTTATCTTTTTATCTTTTTTTCATCATATCCCTCTCTACTTTTCTGCACATCTTTTCATAAAAAGATAAAAAATACATTCATTTAGTTCATCCCAAACAACCCCTAAATATAAAATAAGATATATAATTTAAAAAATTCATAATCTTAAAATTATTAATTATAAAAATATTAATTCAATCTAATTTAATTCGTCCCAATAAATATCGCCTTAATCTTAATGATATTACCCATGATATTGACGTGATGACGAAGGAAACGAATAGGTCCAACATCTGACGAAAATCATCGGTATTACCGTGAGAGTGGACAAGAGTGATAGTGACCTTAGGATGCTTGATGTGGACGGCCCTGATTAAGGGCTTGTTTAGATTGAGTTTTCGAGATGCATTTTAGAAAAACAATAGTGCTAAATGGCCCGAAAACGGACGCTCCGAATGTTCTAAATTTTTTATTTTTATTTTTTTTCTTTTGAGCAGAAGAAAGGAGGAAGACGAAGGGGGGAAGGGGAGTGGAGGAAAGACTGGAGGGGGCCTAAAAAATGGAGGAGAAGGACGCGATCGACGGAGGCCGACGCGATCGGCAGCGATCGACACGATCGGAGGAGGAGGACGCGATCTGCGCAGGCGACGCGACCTGTCTCTCTTTCTCTCCCTCTCCCTCTCCCTCTCCCTCTCTTTCTCTCCCTCTTCCTCTGCAATTTAGAGTTGTAGAGGTCAACAATGGCGGAAAAAAGAAAAAAAAAAAAAAAAAAAAAAAAGGGAATGCCCAAAACGACGTCGTTTTGGGCATTCGGGGCATTCGAGCCAACAGTATTTCGGGCCCTCAAACATTTTCCTTAGAAAAAAATTTCCTAAAAATTATTTGGTTTGAGTTTTTTTCAAAAAAAATTCCAAAATCACTTTCTCTCTCCTACACATCAATCAATCACTTTTTCTCTCTCCTCTCTCATTCTCAATCACTTTTTCTCTCACACACATCTACTCAATTCTTTTAAAATATCAAATCATTCTAAACTCCCACAAAAAATTTCTTTCTCAAAATATACAACCAAACAAACCAAAAAAATTTCTAAAACAACTCTCTCAAATTTTTTTAAAAAACAACTCTCCCAAAAACAAACCAAACAAGCCCATAGGAGGTTAAATGCTTTGGTTGACAAAGATAACCAAATGATAGGGTTTTTAAGAAGTTTGTAAAAGTTAGGGCTTGTTTGGCTTGTTTTTGGGAGAATTATTTTTGAAAAAAATTTTGAAGAGAGAGTTTAGAAATTTTTTTGACTTGTTTGGTTGTATATTTTGGGAGAGTTATTTTTTTGGGAGTTTGGGATGATTTGATATTTTGGGAGAATTTGAGTAGAAGTGTGTGAGAGAAAAAATGATTGAGAAGGAGAGAGCAGAGAGAAAAAGTGATTAATTGATGTGTAAGAGAGAGAAAGTGATTTTAGAAATTTTTTGAGAAAAACTCAAACCAAACAATTTTTGAGAAATTTTTTTCTAAAACTCATCTCCCAAATGCAAACCAAACAAACCCTATATATTTCAATTCAATCAGAGCCACAGAGAGAGAGAGAGAGAGAGAGAGAGATGGAAAGGTATGATGATAAGGGTAGTGTTTGTGTAACAGGTGGAACAGGGTATGTAGCATCATGCTTGATCAAGAAGCTACTTGAAAATGGTTACAGGGTTCGAACTACAATTAGATCTTCCAACCACCCAGGTAAATAATATGTCTCTTTGCCTCTCTCAAACCCTACTCATCGTTTTGTATGTATATATGACTGTAAATTTCATGGGTTTTCAATCAGATTGTGTTGAATTCCAGTGTAGCCTTTAAATTTATACTTTGTTTGGATTGGGTGATTTGGAAAGAAAATAGAAAGCAATATTTTTGTTGTTGTTTGTATCACTTGTTGGAATAAGTCAACTAGAGAAAAAGAGTTAAAATGACAAAAAAATTGGAGGAATTTTGTTTTGAGTTTTATTTTTATTTTTTATAAATAATTTTGTCTCTTTAGGAAATTTGTTAATATTTTAATAATTTTTTTACTATTTAAATGTACCCAATCTAGATGCACAAAAAATATTTGTAAATTAAAAAAAAAAAATAATTCACCAAATACAAAAATTACCAAAATATAAAAAAAAAAAAAAATGCAAAAATTCACTACGAAATGGAGATGTTTATTGCATCTGCGAAATGGTGAGAATCTGTATCTTTTTCTAGAACATGATTGGGCAGCTTGGGTTGTTGTGACATGCTTGAGATGTTCAGTTGTGGGCAACACTTTCATAGCACCAATTTGTAGTACCCATTTACTACTCTGTCATAAAGCCGAATTCACAAGGCCACCAGTTTTTAAAACTCCTTCGGATGTGTCTTTGTTATTTTCACTTCAAATTAGTGCAATGTCTTGAATTTTTGACATTTTTCATCTATGGTTTTCTGACCAGATAGCAAGAAAGACCTCAGCTACCTCACAAACCTTCCATGTGCATCAGAAAAGCTTCAAATTTTCAATGCAGATCTTGATCTGCCGGAAAGTTTTGATGAAGCTATCCAAGGCTGCATTGGAGTCTTCCATGTGGCTCATCCGGTTGATTACGGGGAGAAAGAGCCTGAAGAAGTCAAGATCCAAAGAGCAATCAATGGGACTCTTGGCATTTTAAAGGCATGCCTTGATTCGAAGACTGTGAAACGAGTCGTATACACTTCTAGCGCATCCACCATTATGTTTAACGACAAGGGTTTAGATGTTTTGGATGAGAATCATTGGAGTGATATAGACTATATTAGGTCCGTAAAGATTTATGGAGTTTCATACATGATCTCGAAGACATTAACTGAAAAGGCTGCTTTAGAGTTTGCTGAAAAACATGGATTGGATCTTGTCACTGTAATTCCTACCGTTGTCAATGGACCCTTCATCTGTCCTCGTGTGCCCAGTTCAGTAAACTTTTCAATGGCAATGATCTTTGGTACGTGTTGATTCTCGTGCCCTCTGCTTGAATTTTGCTAGAACTATTTCAGATTATCAAAGTTATCTGATTCAAGTGGAAGCCTGAGTTGTTGCTTACCTTCGTGAATCAGCTTAGCTTGCTCAAAAATAAAATAATATTAGCCCTGCAGTTTTTGAAAACAATTAAGGAGGGCCATCAAATCTTATGGTGATATAGTCAATTGAAGTCATATTGAATTTATTCTTCACAATTATTTATTTCATTCTATGCAGGGAAGAAAGAAAATTGTAAGTATCTTGGTAAAATACAAATGGTGCATGTAGACGATGTGGCCAGTGCACATATCTTCCTTTTTGAATATCCTCATGCAAAAGGGAGGTATTTGTGTTCAGCATTTGACATAACAATCGATAAGATGTTTGAATTTTTATCGGCCAGATACCCAGAATATCCAATACCAACACTCGAGTGAGCTCTAATTTTGTTTACTTTTCCCATATTTTTTGTCTTGTTATTTTCATTTGTCAGAAAAAAAAACATATCTCAGTCATCAACCCATTTATTTCTGCAGTTCCTTGAAAGAAATTGAAATTGAATGTTTTACACGTTCTGATTTCTCATCAAAGAAGCTATTGGATACTGGGTTCAAATATAAATACAGACTTGAAGAAATGTACGATGAAACAATTCAATGCTGCAAAGAGAAGGGCTTTATCTAGAGTTCTTAAAATATCTTTAAGGTTTATAATGTTGTAAACTATGAAATTTTTATTTTTATTTTTATTGTTTTTGTCTTTGTTGTGTCAACTGTTTTGTATTTGGCATGTGTATAGCTAGTGAGCATTTGAGTATTCATCCCAAAGCTTGGTTGCCGAGGCAATCCAGAGATGTAATTTGTTTTGTGTCATTATAATTTGTGATTTGTAATACTAGAGTTATGAGAAATTGACAAAAAAAATATATTTTGGGTAATTGGTAGGAGATGTGATATAAATAATATCAAGAAAATAATAAAAATCTAACATATAGGCACAAACATATAACAAATCTAACAAACATCCCAAATAATATAAGGAGGAATTGTAGCTAGGGTCACATTGGATCCATCTACGCAGAGTAGGCCAGTTCACAATGGATTCTTCTCCCCAGTGGATTGGCTACCTGAGCAAGGAACAAATGAAACAGCTATCCCTGCTCACAGACGGCCTGAGACATAGGCAGAGCCAAATGAAACAACTCACCCTCCCCGACTAGCATGATATTGTCGGCTTTAGAGTTAGGTGAAAACCAACAGTTAACCCCTCACGGTTTTAAAAGGCCTCATACTAGTTTAAGAGAGTTTGTCCACTTATCTAGTGGAGTTTTGATCTCTCACAGGGCGATGTCGTATAGTGCATCCACAATTTATAATAATTAAAACTGATCATAACATTAGAAAAAATCAAACCTGGGGCATCTAGATTTACGGTTCATTTCAATTTTCAAGACAAAACACTTAAACTACTACTAAGCTATCCATACGGATTTGTGTAGAGTTGTTATTTCAAAAGTATCAGATAAATGAGAATTAAAATTAACAAAGTGCAAATGATATATAGACCTGGTGAAAATAACACAATTCCCATTTACATTCACTTACAATTCATCAATTTATTACTATTCTTCTTATTTTCCATTTATATGATGTGTTTGGGTGACAAAGTAATTTTTGGATGAGATGCAGATTCACCAAAGAAAGGGTGGCACAGACAAGAATTGTCCACATAAACACAGTCTTTGCAAAGAATAAAATAAGGCATAAAAGATACAAAACAGAGTACTAGTGCATAGAAAAGTAAAATATATATTTGTGTGTTTGTGTGTACATATATTTTTTTTTATTCATGTTTTTTTGTGTGTACATATTCAAATACACATCAATTGAGAGAGAGAGAGAGAGAGAGAGAGAGAGAGAGAGAATGATAAGGGTATTGTTTGTGTAACTGGTGGAACAGGGTTTGTTGCATCATGGCTGATCATGAAGCTACTTGAACATGATTACACAGTGCGAACTACAATTAGATCTTCTAACCCAGGTAATTAATAAGCCTGCCTCTTTACCCTTCTCAAAACCATAATGATCACTTGCTTGTATATATATGACTATAAATCTCATCTCATGGGTTTTCAATTAGATCATGTTGAATTTTGAGGTCGACCTTTATGAACTCAAGAAACCAAGTCACTGTAAGGACTCTGATTCTTGCTTGTTAGGATTAGGATATCAAAGTACAAGTAATACTGCAAAATAATAAAAAATAAAAATAAAAATTGTCCAGGGGGATCAGGTAACACCCCTGGCCATGTGTTGGAGTCACTCCTAATTGGGCGGACGGCTCACTAATTCAAATGCGAGTAAATCAGAATTGAATCGTGATGTCATAAATATATTAAAATTTAAGAAAATTTATTTATAAATTCTATCTTGAGGAATGGTGATCTGTTTTATCCTAAGAATTTTGGACAAATGACCAAGAAGTCTTCTTTGAAAAATGTATGACCTATTTAGTCCTACAACCTTTTGTTTACACTCAAAAGTCCTATAACGTTTTTCTTCTTCTCAGCCATTGTTCTTCTCTGCCTCTTCCTCTTTCTGATTTCTAGCAATCATTGACGAGCGATCACATCTTACTTCTTCTCTTGATATATATATAGTTACTGGTAACAGACGATTACTATCGATTAGGGTTCATCGGCAACCACCGACCGCCGACGCTTTACTTTACCCTCACCAACAGTGAAGAAGATATATTTTCGATGAAGAAGACGAGTAGATCTAAGTAGATCTACATAAGATCCGGCTAGATCTAAACAAAAAATAGTTGTCGGAGTACAATCCTCTCTCTATATATGCCTCTCTTCTTCGATCTCTTAATTTTTTCTACTATACACTTCTTTTTTCCTGTTTTAATGGAGAAAAATTTCAAGTTCTGAACAAGTTATTTTTTAGTTTTAGTTACAGGCCGTGAAAACTGTAAAATTTTGTAGTTTCAATTTTTTTTGGTACTGAAATGAATCATGGTTTAGAATTGCAAAATTTTACAATTTCATAACATGTTTTTCAGTTTGATTAATAAGGATAAATGCTTAATAGATTTTTGCTTTGAAACTATAACATTTTACAGTTTCAAAGCTTGCTTATCAGTTTGATCAATATTGGAGATTATTTGCTTAAACCCTACAAAAATTAAAAAATAACATATGTTTTTTCCCATTGTTATTGTTTTTTGTCGTTACATTTTTTTTCCTTTTAGTTTATCAATATTTAGCATATTTTGTTATATTTTTTCGCTTTAACTTCTCCATTTATTCTTTTTTTTTTTTTTTGGCAATATTCTAGATATTTCAGTGAGTCTCCAACGATATTCTTAACGTCCAGCGAATGTTTTGGACATTTCAGCGACTTCCATTGACGTTCAGAACATTCTAGTGAACCTTCAGCGATACTCCGGTGACTTCCTGGTGATGTTGAACATTCCAGCGAGTCTCTGGTGACTGTTTGATGAAAGTCCGATAGTAGTGGGATGTAGCAACGTCTGTAAATCAAAAAAAAAAAAATGGTAAAAATTAAAAATATATAAGACTAATTGATGCAAGCGTTTTGTTTTGGGATCAGATGAAACTTTATATATGAGATTTATTAGTAAGTTCCCCAAGAATTTCTTATAAACTAATTAGTTTCATTGACTTGGAAAGATAGATTAAATATATGATTTAAAAATTAAATTTACAGTTATACCCTTATTTCTATTATATTTCATTCTCTTTTTTTCTTTTGCATTAGAAAGGTAAGGTGCACAATTTATAGGAATCAAATTTGGGATGTATTTTTATATGATAATCTTTTTTATTTGAAAAATCTTTCAAAAGGAGTACAAAAATAATTTGAAATATGAAATTCTTCAAACATTCCAAAAAGATGTGAGATTCTTCAAACATTTCAAAAGAAGTACGAAAACTCCTTAGTAAGTTTTGGACAAATGTATAATTTTAAACTGTAACACTCCAATATAACATTCCAATAAAAATCATTAGTGTACTTTTCCCAAACGTAACACCCCAATATAACACTAAAAAAAAATAAATAAATAAAGAAAAAGAAAACTCTTTAGTGTAAAACTCTAATCTAACACATAAAAAAAATTTCTTAGTGTATTTTTCTCAAACTTAACACTCCAATGTAACACTCTACAAAAAGGATATGGGATTCTTCAAACCATTTCAAAAGGAGTACAAAAATTTCATAGTAAATTTTGGGCAAATATATAATTTCAAACTGTGAGTGTTACGTTTGGAAAAAGTACACTAAGAATTTTTTTTTTGTGTTTTTATGTGTTACATTGGAGTGTTATGCTATTAGAGTGTTATATTGGAGTGTTGCTACGTTTTTGTTTGTAATGTAAGATTTGTTGTAGAATGAGAGAAATTCAATACCTCTATAATGCTAATTGCCCAAATATGTAATTTTATATTTGGAAAAACCCTATTTTATCTCTAAAAAATCAAATCCAAACATGCAAACGACTACCTTTTTGTGTAATTTCCACTTTAATAGGACCTTTGGGTTCATAAGAAAAAAATAGAAGACTAAACAGTGTATAAAAATCACATTTTGAAAGTTATTAGTTTTTCAACCTAACATTTATGACTATAAAAAATATAGATATTAAAATTATAAAAATAATAAATAATAAAAAATTACAAAAAAATTTCTTAGAATTTATTTTACTTTTTTATACATTGATTTTTACTAAAAATAATTAAGATAATATTGAATATATAATATATATATATATATGTATATTTATTATGTTTATATATATATTTATTATGTTGTCCACAATTATGTGGATGACTTAGTGATTAAAGTATTTTTTATTTATTTATTTATTTTTATGCACTTAATTCTATATTGCAAACCCTCCCCCTCATAACATATTTGTTGATTCAAAAGTTCAACCGGTGAGATTTTTGATTGTCCATTAACGATCTTGGAGATTGATCTGGACCGGAATGGGAAGGATTATAGGCCCCGTTTGTTTTGCGGTTTAATAGATGGGAGGGGATTAGAATGGAGGTGGGGTTATTTAATGTTGTGTTTGTTTATAGAGTTAGGGAGTGGATTAGGATGGAGGAGATGATATAGATGGATGTTGGAAGGAGGATTGAGATGAAAGATGTGGAGATGGTATTAGAAAAATAGTGAGGAGATTAGAAATTTTTTTATTTTTTATATATTAGGAATTTTTAAAAAAATATTAATGTTTAATTTTTTATATTTTTTTATTTGTTTTATTATTTTATGTAAAAATAATTTAACAATTCCTACACTAACAACTATCATCAAAACAAACATAATTTTACTAATCCCCTTACTATCAATCCCTCATTAACAGTCCCCTTACTATTAATCCTCTCACTATGAATCCCTTCCATTCTACCTCTGAAAACAAACGGGACTTATGGTTTTGAGGTACCATACATGAAACTAATTACTAGCCATTAGATGTGTTCTTTTAATCTGAGCCATTCATTCAAAACCTTTATAACCAGTTACAACCTGTAAAAAAAACCAAACGGAATTAATTGAAAATTACGGTAACTACACGTGGTAATTATAATGCTTTTACTTTTTATAATGCTTCTAGTTTTTATTTTTATTTTATATTTTATTTTAGGTTATTTTTTTTAGAAATGACTTCTACTTTTTATTTTAAAAAAAAGATAAGTTAATTTATGTAATACTCCTACATTTTTGGGAGGAAAAAACGGTTGTAATTAATTAATTATTTTTTTAATTATTTTTTTAAAGATTTGATTCGAAGTAGTGCTACACATACTAATTAGTATACCAATTAGTATATTAACAGATGTTATGATATTACCATTTCAAAATTATGATCCCACCCATTATACAAATTATAAAGATCTAAAACTTTTTAAATTATGTCACATTATCTATTAGTATACTAATTGGTATATCAATTGGTACATATAGTATTATTCTATAAGATTTATAATGAATCCTAACAAATTACAATTACAATAATGAATATCAAATACAAAATCTAATTAATACATGGAGAACAAGTGAAAAAATTTGAACTAATAATCACCTAAATAATTGAAAAAATCAACCATTGCCCTTTCAACATAGCACCTTCTTCCAAATGAACTTCAATTTAATCAAATTAAGTTCAAAATAATTATTTTATTATTTTAATCAAATTAAACAATTTAAGTTAATTGCCTAGCCATTATAATTAAATCAAGGGGTATATTAATAAATATTATATCTATGACTTATGGATCATTTAGACCTATAAATATTTTTATGAACTTATAATATTAAAATCTTTCAAATGAAACATACTCACATTTAAAAATGAAATAAAATAATAAAACCAAATCAATTGAACCAAATTCATAAAACTTTCTGGCACATACTTTTTTGGTATATGTTTTTACTTGTCATTTATTTTTGTTTTATTGAACCAAATCAATTAACCATTTGTCCACTAATATGATTTTACTTGTCATTCAAAAAATAAAAAAAAAAAATTGGTGCAAAAAATAGACATGTAAATAAGTTACTCCACATACTTGCCAGGGAGTATTGCCTCTTAGCACTCCACAGAACATCTATAAGAGTATAAGAAAATTAATTAGATGAAACTAAATGCTAAGTAATATTAGAATTATTGTAAGTTTTGTCGTACTAAATAATCATATTGAGTGACAAATATGTACTACAAAGGTTCCCGTCGCTATTCTTCTTATAGTAAATATACAAATATATATATATATAAAATAAAATAGTAAGTGATAAGTAGAATCATAATGAATGGTAAGTATTGTATTCATAAATGAAAAGTATTCAATAAAACTGTACTTACTACTCAATAAGACTATACTTACTACTTTATTTAGACTTGATTTACCATTCATTTGAATTACACTTACTACTCAATGAGACTCTACTTACTAGGTGGTAAAATGGATGGTAAGTGATAAGTTGAGTCACGAAGAGTTGCAAGTACAATGAGAAGGAATGGTAAATATTGTGTTTTTGAATGGTAATTAAACTCATTTAAACCACACTTACTACTCAATAAGACTGTACTTATTACTTTATCAGACTTGACTTACCACTCATTTGAATCACATTTACTGCTCAATGATACTCTGCTTACTACTTTATCAAACTTAACTTATCAGTCATTTAAACAACACTTACTACTCAATAAGATTCTATTTACTATTTTATCAAACTTGACTTAACACTCATTTAAACCATACTTACTACTCAATGAAACTGTACTTACTACTTTATCGGAATCATACTTACTATTCAATAAGACTCTACTTACTACTTTATCAAACTTGACTTATCAGACATTTAAATCACACTTACTAGTCAATGAGACTGTACTTACTATTTCACCAGACTTGGCTTACCACTCATTTAAACCACACTTACTACTCAATAAAACCGTACTTACTACTTTATCAGACTTAACTTACCACTCATTTGAATCACACTTATTACTCAATGAGACTGTACTTACTACTTTATCAAACTTGACTAATCACTCATTTAAACAACACTTACTATTCAATAAGACTCTACTTATTATTTTATTTGACTTGACTTAACACTCATTTAAACCACTTACTACCCAATGAGACTGTACTTACTATTTTAATAGAATCACACTTACTACTCAATGAGACTCTACTTACTACTTTATCAAACTTGACTTATCAGCCATTTAAACCACATTTACTAGTCAATGAGACTGTATTTACTATTTCATCAGACTTGACTTACCACTCATTTGAATCACACTTATTACTCAGTGAGACTCTTCTTACTACTTTATCAGACTTGACTTATTAATCATTTGAATCACACTTACTACTCAATGAGACTGTACTTACTACTTTGTCAAACTTGATTTATCACTCATTTAAACAATACTTATTACTTAATGAGACTCTACTTACTACTTTATTAGACTTGACTTATCAATCATTTAAACTAAACTTAAGACTACATCTACTATTTCATCAAACTTGATTTTTTTTTTTCTTACCACATGAATATCATAATTTTTCTTTTTACTAGGTGAAATATTGTTCCAACAAAATATAAAAATTTATAAATTCAAAACATAATAGAAGTGAAAGTAAAAAGAGAGACTTACCTAAAGAGTTCCAAATCAACAACAATTCTATCTTAAAATCTTCAAAAGTTTTAGAAATGAACATCAAATTTTGTTTATGGAATCCTGAAATGAATTTGAAATTTCCCTATATTTTGTTAATCATATTTCTCATTAATTGCATTTATTGTGGTAGATGAAAAAGATACTAGGCTTCATTTATTGCCATTCATTGCCATTAAGTAGATAAATAAAAAATTCATATTCCATAAAATGTAAAAAATTATAATAAAATTTATAAATTTCATATTTATTTTGTACATTTTTTTTTTGTTTGTTTACATTCTATTTTATATTTATTTTAGAAGTTAGGTGCATTTTATTAATGTTTGAATGGTAAGTGTAGTTATGTGGAATAGTAAGTAAAACCATATCAAGTAGTAAGTGTGTTTAGTTGTTGTAGTAAGTTGGAAACCACTCATTTAAACCACACTTACTACTCGATGAGACTCTACTTATTATTTTATCAGACTTGACTTACCACTCATTTAAATAACACTTACTACTCAATGAGACTCTACTTACTACTTTATCAAACTTGACTCATCACTTAAACAACACTTACTACTCAATTAGACTCTACTTATTACTTTATCGAACTTGACTCATTGCTTAAACAATACTTACTACTCAATGGGACTCTACTTACTATTTTAGTAAACTTGATCAATCAATCATTTAAACTAAACTTAAGACTGTACTTACTATTTCATCAAACTTGATTTATTTTTTCTTGCCACTTAAATCTCATAATTTTTCTTTTAACTGGGTGAAATGTTGTTCTAACAAAACATTAAAATTTATAAATTCAAAATATCATGAAAAGTTAAAGAAAAAAGAGATAGAGACTATAGAGACATACATTCTTACTTAAGGAGTTCCAAATCAACAACAATCTTATCTTCAAATCTTCAAATATTCAAAATTTTTAAAAATAAACATAAAATTTTGTTTATGGAATCCTCAAATAAATTTTAAATTTTCCTATATTTTATTAATTATATTTCTTCATCAATTGCATTTAGAATTTTCAAGTGTGGTAAATGAAAAGGAAACTAGGTTTCATTTATTGCCATTAAGTAGATAAATAATTTTTTTTAAAAAAATCATATTTCATAAAATGTAATAAATTATAATAAAATGTATAAAATTCACATTTATTTTGTAAAGTTTTTTCTTAAATTCTATTTTATAAATTTTATATTTATTTTAAAGGTTTTGAAAATTTATTATAACTTAATTTTTTAAGTTTACCTATTACCTGAATAGCAGGTTAAATGTATTTTATTAATAATTGATGGTAAGTATAATTATTAAAAATAGTAAATATAATCATATCAAATTGTAAGTGTGTACTTAGTTATTGTTGTAAGTTGAAACCCACTTTTTGATTTCAAAATTATTAAAAACTATTTTGTTTTTTATGAAATTACCTAAATTTTTTAGCCTAATTTTAATTATTACCAATCAATAATTAGATTTATTTTATTTTTAAATTTAATAGTCCAAATTTATTAATGAATGATATATGAAAACCACCTTTTTATATCATAGAGAAAAATCCAACCTTTTTAGATGCAGGTGGTAGATGACAATTTCTGGGCATGATGTAGACCCCACAAAGATAGGTTGGCAGATTGTGTTGACTAAAATTGTCCACATGAAAGCTACTTGGGCCATTATAAAAAAAAAAATAGTAATTTATTAAGTACCGTTCGGTAAATCTTACGTTTTTAATTTTTTATTTATATTTATAAAAATTTTAAAAACTCAAATAAAAATTTGTTTGGTAAATTTTTAATTTATAAATCAGTTGTCTTAGTTTATAAATTTGGCCAAAAAATATAAACTTAAAAAATGTGTTTCCGTTTTGAGTTTTGAGTTTTTTTTTTTTACTACCCAACACTAGCCACCATTTTTTACCACCGTCTTCCGCCACCACCACCACCACCCACCACCCACCACCACCTGCCACCATCATTCACCACCCACCTGCCACCACCACCACCACTACCACCCGCCACCACCATCCACCTGCCACCTACCAGCCACTATCAGCCACCACCTACCTGCCACCCACTCGCTGCCGCCACCACCCATCCCTCGCCGCCACCACCACCACCACCCACCACCCGCCACTACCATCCACTGCCCGCCACTACCACCCGCTACCACCACTCACCACCTACCTGCCACCACCAGCCACCTGCCACCACCACCCACCACCACCCACTCGCTACCACCTACCACCCGCCATCGTCACCCACCCACCCATCATCTACCCGCCACCACCCACCACCACCTGACATCCGCCACCCACCTGCCACAACCACCTACTACCACCCGCCATCCGCTACCCACCTGCCACCACCACCCGCCACCCGCCACCACCACCACCCACTCGCTACCACCCGCCACCATCACCTACCCACCCACTATCGCCATCCGCCACCTATCCGCTACCACCACCCACCCACCCGCCCGCCACCACCCGCCATCCGCCACCCACCTGCCACCACCACTCACCACCCGTCACCACCACCACCCCCACCACCCACTCGCTACCACCCACCACCCGCCACCGTCACCCACCCACCCGCCACCACCACCACCTAGTCGCTACCACCCGCCACCGTCACCCACCCACCCACCCATCACCACCACCTACCACCCACCCGCTACCACCCACCACCACCCGCTACCCACCACCCGCTACCCACCACCCACCGTCACTACTTTTCACCACTGTCTTCCGCCGCCACTTGTCATTTCTCACTCTTTTTTATATTTTTAAAATTTTTAAAATATTTTGTCAATTATCAAACGCGTTTGTAGTTTATATTTTTCTAAAAACAAATAAAAAATAAACAAAAATCAATTTATAAAATTTTTGTAAATATAAACGAAAACGTAAACGTTATCAAACACACCCTTAACTTATTAATTTATTTAATGTAGGCCCCACAAAGAAAGGTTGGCAGATTGTATTGACTGTCCATATGAAGCATTATAAAACATAGGCTACTTTGACAATTTAAAAAAAAATAAATTAAGTTATTAACTTATTAATTTATTTAAATTACATTTTTTTTTTAATATTTTTATATTTTTTTCAGTAAAAATTAATTAATAAATTATTTTTTTCATACTTTTCAAAATAGGGCGAGAATAAAACAGATTATGAAAGAGACATAGTGCTAGTGAAAAGAAAAGTAATACATATACTAGTTAATTAGACCGTGCAAGGCACAGGGCGACTTGCACAGTTTTTTTATTTTTTGTTTTTTTTTATAAATTTATTTTTTTGGATTTTATGGTAGTGTTTGTTTTGTTTGTTTTAATTTCATTCTAATTTAGTGGCTTTCGGTTTTCATTTCAATTAATTAAATATTATTTGAAAGTATTATTATAACACAGATTTTTCTTTTCCGAAGTGAATGGAATAGAAAATTAAACAAATTGAATAATTTACATTATAGGATTCGTTGAACATATAATTCATTAAAAAAATTAATCCAGTATGTATAACCTTATGATTAAATCCTAATTTTTTAAAACAAATTACGAAAACCATTAATATTTTTTTGTTTTTTTAAAAGATAAAAAAAATCTTATTATGAGTTACATATATTCAAATAATCTGATTGAATATTAAAATGAAAAAAATTGTATCAAAATATATAAGTTAATTATTAATTTATTGATATATAAATATCTTTCAATTAAATAATTTTGATAATTTTATTATTGCATAGGAGAGTAGTTAGAGATTTTATTTTGGATAAATTACACTTTAATCCCTTGTGGTTTGCCCCAAAAACACGGAGCCTCTCTGTAGTTTCATTTGTAACACCTAAACCCCTAAACTAAATACCAAATTGTAATTTTTGACAGATCCGTTTATTTAACCAGAGCGTGAGATTCACGAGTATAAAAGTGTACGCATCACTCTCTCCTGCCAAAAATATTACACTTTTGGACCAAAACACCCTTTCTCTCTCCCCTTATTATATAAATATGCAACAAACACATTGAGGCCTCTGAAATTGCCCAGATTATCTCAGGATTTCTTCCTCACCGCACAGCAAAAGTAGCCTGCAATTCCCCACCACCATCCACCCTCCATCTCCTTCTCATTTCCCTTTCCTTATCACTCACTTCATCCAACAAACCAAGGCGATACCCACTGCACTGCTACACCATTCCCATTCAGCAGCACTACAGCTAATATATATACACACATCTTCAAAAGCAAATCTCCAAATAAATTTGTCAAATGGATCAGACCTAGTTAGAATTAAAGGAAATTATTTTTTTGAATTGTTCAATAAAAGTTGCAAATTATAATGCAAAGAATAGTTGGAACTTGAAATAGTTTTTACCTCACAACTTCATATTTTTAATAATCATCTATTTTTTGCCAGAACACTTGTGAAGATCATAATCATCTATTTTTTCACTGTCCTTTCTCTGATAGAGTGTGGAGTTAGCTGAAATCTATGATTAATGTATCTTGGCCTAGTCTTCTTTAGCCTGAGTTGGTGGAACATATCTCTAAAGCTGTTAAGGGGAATTCTATGGGCACTATTATTTCTAAGCTTGTTTTTACTTGCACAACTTACCAACTGTGGCTTGCTAGGAATAATAGGATTTTTAATAATGAAATGTACCCCGAAGAAATGGTTATCAAGAGAATTGTGGATATGATCAGATATAGAATGATTTCATTGTCTAACTTGAAAGTTCATTCCACTCATAACTGGTTTCTAAGCAAATGGAGACTGTCTCACTCCATCTTGAAGAACAGTCATGGTGCTGGAAGTAGCAGAAATATGAGGGATGGGAGTTTAGTATATGTGGGTTGAGTGAAGGTGGGCAGATATTATGTGTTATCTAACAATCTTCTAATTTTTGCAGGTTGTAAAAAGCTGGAGTGTGAACTATTATATACCATTGAGAGTTGAGTGTGTAATAACCCCGACCTCTGATTAATGTTAATCCGTATTTAATTATGCCTAATTAGTAATTAAGGTGAAATTCAAAATTAATTTACATGTGTGTTGCATTATTTTTGTGTCTATATCTGTTCGGTGTAGAAAGATCTGTTCATGTTTTAGTTTCGATTTGCGAATTGAAAGCCTTATCAGCGTCCGAATCAAAAATTGACTTGATTTATGTGCTAATTAGGATTTATAAAATTTTATGGTAGGTCTAATTAAAATTCAGTTCGGAACGATCAAATTTGATTAAAATAATGCCATTTGTTTATTTTTGAGCAATTACTACTTATTAGGCTAATTGAACCCCACTCACCTCTTTTATTCCTTTTTGATCACATTTGAGCTTTGAGAGGAAGAAAATGTGAGGGAGAGTGAGAGAAGGGAGAATTGGTGTAGAGCTTGAAGATTGAATTCACAAGGAGGGAATTTGCTAGGAAAACTTGGGAGATCACTCAAGACCATCTCTAGCATAAGAAATTGAGATCCCTAGGTAAGAATGTTAATCTCTAGCCTTGAAGTTTAGTTGATTAGAACATGAAATTAATGGTGTTAGGGGATTGACATGGGAATTGAGCTACAAGAGTGGAATTAAGAGTGAATTCATGCATGCATGTGCATTTCTTCACATTTTGAGCATAATTTCAAAGGTTTCTTTCATGCATGTATTAACCTCACTTACATTTTGGTCATTCATCATGTTTTCCTTTAAATTACCAAGTTTGATCATGTTTTGAGGAGGATGAATACAAGAGAGTTCATGCATGTTATGTTCATAAATTGATTTTTGAGTTTAAAGTTGATTTTTGCACAATTGGTATCTTTTGGGCCATGATTTCTTGAAATGATGCTTTAAACATGTTGTTTTATGAGTCTTTAAGTGTTTTCCAAAGTTTGAGGCCCAGAAATTTGAGTTTGATGCATTTGAGGTCGAATTTGAGCTTGGTGATCAAATCTGGAAATTCCAGAAATTTGATCCACGCTCGAGCGTAGGACTTTACGCTCGAGCATGAACTCTGAGTACATACACTCCGCTCGAGCGTCGATATTTACGCTCGAGCGTGAAATGCATATACCCAGAAGTTTGTGTGTTTTGCAGTCCGCTCGAGCGGGGGAATCCACGCTCGAGCGAGGGTCTGAGTCTCACGCTCGAGCATGGGTCTGAGTCTCACACTCGAGCGTAGGTCGAGTGCCTGTCAGGCGTGAAAAACTTGCATCCAGTACTTTGTTGAGGTTTACAGTCCGCTCGAGCGGGGAAGTCCACGCTCGAGTGGAGCTTCATTGTCTGCATGTCTGCTCGAGCGTAGACCTTATTTTCAACAAGTTTCAAGAAATATTTTCCAATGCATTCTTGCATCCTCATTCCATCCTAGGCATTCCTAGGCCATGTTTAAGATTCCATAATGAGGATTAAAGGTTAGAAAAACACTAAGAGCCATCGAAGTAAGTTATATACATTTAGAACGTGTGTTTCAAGTGTGTATCTATTATGTGTTATGTAGGTCACGTGCCGTGTACCGTTTGACCAATTTGCTCCGTCTATCTGTCTTAGGGCCAACTATGAGTAATAACGTAGTAAAGTTACGTTCAACTGTATTTATTTTCTGTGTGATAAATAAGATCTGTTTTCTAAAGTGCTATGTTCTGTACAATGAATGACTGTCCAATTTCTAATATGTATTCGTGACATCCTTAGCATAATGTGATATCTGTTGGCTGTTACCTAATATCGGAGCTTCCTTTATGGAACTTAATCTGTCTGCACTCTATTACCTGTACTAGAGGCCTCGTCATGGGGGCTCAGCGTATTTATTCTCTGTTACCCGGATCCGGAGGTTCCTTTATGGAACTGGTTATTCGTAACCCTCACGTGTCTGCCTCTATTCTGTATCTGCTCTGTTAATGCTAATGGATGTATCACGTAAACTTAAGCACACCTCATGATTTCTGTATACGATCTGGACAAATTATGATTTTGATATGAAACTGAATTATGATTTCTGAATCTGTACGGACTCATTCATTGAAAACCCTTTACTCTGTTATTGTTCACTGAACTTTCGCTCACAGTTTATATTATGTATGTAGGTGAGCCGGCGCGTGATCAAGGCCAGAGTTGACGGCCTTCACTTCTGTTTTTGTCAGCCAACTATTGTACCTCCTGAGGAGGTTCTGATCGAAGTCTAGCTACATGGCAGTTTTTGTGCTCATGTTAGTCTCGGTTTGTTTTGTACAGTTGGGTCCTGGATATTACACTTATGTAAATGTTTTGTAAATATTGATATCCTTAGACCGACATGCTTATGTATATATATATAAGTTTTGAAATCTTCTGTCCCATGTATGTTATCACAGCTCATTGGACCATGTCTATTTTGTATAATTGCTTCCGCAGCCTCTTATTATGTGCTTATCTGTTAAGAGGCCTTTGGTAATCCACGGATTACTGGCCGGTTACGATGTTAAACCTATAGGGGCGGGTTTGGGTCGTGACAGAGTGGTATCAGAGTACGTGTTCTACCGCACACATAGGTCCATATGAGCTTAGGATGTCCTAGTAAGAGTTAGGGGCATTCCATCTGCATGTGTGAGTGTGTGGTAATCCAAATGAATATGGAAACTTAATGTGTGTAAAATTTGAGCAAATGAATTGAAAGAAACGAATAAGATTATCCCTATGTTTATTATCGTTCGATGTCTCTATAGTAACATGGAGAATGCAAGGGGAAGTGATGTAAGTGAATCTTCAGAGGCTCGCATGGGCCGAATGGAACAAATGCTAGCAGCATTGACTGAAACTTTGACACAACAGCAAAGACAGCAACCTTTACCCCCTCCACCTCCGCCGGCACAAGCCGAAGCAGATAATAATGACATCATCAACTTGACACAGAAATTCATGAAAATGAAACCGCCGACATTCTATGGTGGAATTGAACCGTTGAAAGCAGAGACGTGGTTACTTGAAATGGAGAAGCTATATGAAGTGTTTCCTTGTTCTGAAATCCAGAAAGTCCTACTACCTACCTATACTCTGAAGGATGAAGCCCGAAGGTGGTCGTTACTGATTCGAGGTGGCAATGGGAATATGATGTGTGCACAGTTTAATGCCATCTTCTATGACAAATATTTTCCCCAATGTTTTAGGGATCGGAAAGTATCTGAGTTTCAAGAACTTAAACAGGGAAGGATGTCTGTGGCTGAGTATGAAGCCAAATTCACCGAACTGGCACGGTTTGCTCCCTATATGGTGGATACTGATTGCAAGAAAGCACGAAAATTTGAAGGTGGACTGGATTTGGAGGTGTTTGATTAGGTAGGCGTACTGAAATTGCCTACTTATGTGGAAGTTCTAGACAGATCCTTAATGGCAGAAGCCACCATAGCTGCCATGAAACAAAGAAAAGCCTAGCAGCTATACAAACGGATTGGAAAGGAAAGAGGCCTAGGTTTGGTTTTAGAAGATGCCGGTCTTTTGTCAGTAAGAAGCAAAACACGGGGTCTACAAGCAGCTCGAGTCAGAATAGTGGGTCTATCCCGGTCTATTCTAATTGTGGTAGAAGGCATAGGGGTGTGTGCTACTGAGTATCCGGTGCTTGTTTCCGATGTGGCCAGGCAGGTCATGTAGTGAAAGATTGCCCATTCAGGTATGAAAATACTAGCCGTCTTGCGGCAAGTTCAGCTGGATCTACTTCTACAGCCAAACCGAATGCAAAAGCCAATACTAGGAAAGAACCTCTGAGACAAGGTCGAATGTTTGCCTTAGTGCCCGGTGACGTACCAAACACCTATACTGTGGTGTCAGGTACACTCTCTGTCTGTTCTCAAAATGCATGTGTACTGATAGATTCTGGTTCTACACATTCCTTTGTATCGCATGCTTTCTCTCGAAAATTGACTAGACCATTAGAACTTATGACATATGTGTTATCTGTATCTACGCCGTCTGGGGGCTCTATGATGTGTGCTCATGTTTATCCCGCATGTGATATTATGATTGATGATATAATGTTATATGTTGACTTATTGCTCTTGAATATTGATCATTTTGATTGCATTTTGGGAATGGACTAGTTGACTAAATAATGTGCTACCATTGACTGTGCAAGTAAATCTGTTGTGTTTAGACCACCAGATATGCTTGAATTTACTTTTACTGGGAATGGGGTAGTTCCTCTCCCATATCTAATTTCAGCTCTGAAAGCCATAAAACTGCTTAGGAAGGGATGTAGGGGTTACTTGTGTTGTATACTGACTGCATCATCTGACGGAACTAGTGTAGAAACTATCCTGATTCCTTGTGAATTTCCTGATGTGTTTCCAAATGACTTACCTGGGGACTTAGTTGATAGAGAAATTGAATTCACTGTTGAGGTGTTTCCGGGAACACAACCTATTTCCAAGACTCCCTATAGAATGTCTACCTCAGAAGTGAAAGAATTAAAAACTCAACTTCAGGAGCTGTTGAATAAGAAATTTATCCGTCCGAGCACTTCACCTTGGGGTGCTCCAGTTTTGTTTGTCAAAAAGAATGATGGATCTTTGAGATTGTGTATAGACTATCGAGAACTAAACAAAGTGACTATCAAGAACAAATACCCTCTGCCCTGAATAGATGACTTGTTTGACCAACTTCAGGGTGCCCAAGTATTTTCCAAAATTGATCTCAGATTTGGGTATCACCAATTAAAAGTTAAGGCTGAAGATATAGAGAAAATTGCATTCAGAACTAAATATGGATATTATGAATTTTTAGTAATGCCGTTTGGGGTGACCAATGCACCTGTTGCCTTCATGAACCTTATGAACAGAGTGTTTAAATCATTTCTGGATGAATTTATTGTTGTATTTATTGATGATATCCTGATTTACTCCAAAAGTAGGGAAGGACATGAGAATCATTTGAGAACTACTCTGCAGACCTTGAGAGAAAAGAAATTATACGCTAAATTGTCCAAATGTGAATTCTGACTTGACAGTGTGGCATTCTTGGGCCATGTAATCAACAAGGATGGTGTTTCTGTTGACCCTCAGAAAATTGAAGCTATTGTGGACTGGCCTAAACCGACAAATGTGATAGAAGTTAGAAGTTTTCTGGGACTTGCAGGTTACTACCGAAGATTTGTGAAAGACTTTTCCAAGCTTGCCATGCCATTGACCCAATTAACTCAGAAAAATGTGTCATTTGATTGGAATGAATAGAGGGAGGCAGCCTTTCAAGAATTGAAAACCAGATTAGTGACTGAACCAATTTTAACTTTACCCAATGGTACTGATGGATTTCAAGTTTACAGTAATGCTTCCTACAAAGGTTTGGGGTGTGTATTAATGCAAAATGGAAAAGTGATTGCCTATGCTTCTCGACAACTCCGACCTCGTGAAAAGAATTACCCCAACACATGATCTTGAATTGGCAGCAGTGGTGTTTGCTTTGAAAATCTGGCGTCACTATTTGTATGGAGTAACTTGTGAGGTGTATACCGATCATAAAAACTTGAAATATTTTTTCACCCAAAAAGAATTGAACATGAGACAGAGGTGATGGTTGGAACTGATCAAGGATTATGATTTGCAAATTTTGTACCACCCAAGAAAAGCTAATACCGTAGCAGATGCTTTGAGCCGAAAATCAATGGGAAATTTGTCATGTCTACTTACCAGCCAGAGAGAACTGTCATACGACTTGGAAAGGAATGAGATTGAGATTATTGTACGAGAACAATGTGGGATTTTAACTGCTATCTCCGTTCAACCTATAATTCTTGACGAGATCAAACAAAAACAATGCGAAGATGAATACTTGAAAAAGATCATAGAGGAATTTGATTCAAAGCCGAGGCCGAGATTTGTGTTTGAGAATGACGTACTGAAATTTCAAAATCGTCTTTGTGTACCCGATTGTTGTGATTTGAGAAAACGTGTGATGACCGAAGCTCATAGTAGTAAATTTGCCATGCACCCGGGGAACACGAAAATGTATCACAATTTAAAACAGAATTTTTGGTGGCCTGGAATGAAAAAGAGTATTGCAGATTTTGTGGCTAAGTGTCTACATTGTCAGCAGGTTAAAGCTGAACATCAACGACCTGCTGGTTTGCTACAACCACTCCCAATACCGGAATAGAAATGGGAGCACATTACCATGGACTTCATTGTGGGATTGCCTCGTTCTTCCCGAGGTATCGACTCTATTTGGGTTATAGCTGATCGTTTAACTAAGTCTGCCCATTTTTTGCCTGTCAAAACTATTTATAATGCGGATAAATTGGCTAACTTGTATGTGAACGAAATTGTGAGATTGTATGGTGTACCGGTATCTATTGTATCTGACAGGGATTTAAAGTTTGTGTCAAGATTTTGATAGAGTTTGCAACAATCTTTGGGGACTGAACTAAGGTTGAGTAGTGCCTATCACCCACAGACAGATGGACAAACTGAACGAACTAACCAAACTTTGGAAGATATGCTCAGAATGTGTGTGTTAGACTTCCAGGGGAATTGGGAGACCTACTTGCCATTAGCTGAATTTGTGTACAACAACAGTTACCATTCAAGCATTGGAATGGCTCCTTATGAAGCCTTGTATGGAAGAAAATGTCGTTCTCCGATATGTTGAGCTGAAGTAGGTGATAGACCTTTGTTGGGACCGGAACTTATGCAAGAAACAACCGAGAAAGTGAAACTGATCCAGTAACGTCTGAAAACTACACAAAGTCAACAGAAGAGCTATACTGATATCCGAAGAAGAGATAGAGAATATGAAGTTGGGGACCATGTGTTCATAAAGGTGACCCCGATGAAGGGTCAAACTCGGTTTGGTGTTAAGGGCAAGTTGGCGCCAAGATATGTTGGACCTTATGAAGTCCTTGAAAAGATCAATCCAGTATCGTATCGGGTAGCTTTACCACCGGTAATGGAGCATATGCACAATGTATTTCATGTATCGATGCTTCGAGAGTATTTGAGAGATCCGCTCTATGTCATTGAACCAACACACGTGCTTTTGAAAGATGACTACACTTATGAGGAAAGACCTGTCCAGATTGTGAACCGCAGGATCAAACGATTGAGAAACAAAGAAATACCGCTGGTAAAAGTTGATTGGCAAAATCATGGAGGAACTTATGCTACATGGGAAACCGAAGAAGACATGATGAAGAGATATCAGATTTGTTCCCATTGGACCCAATGTTGTTCCAGAACGAAGGTAATTCGAGTTTGGAGGATCAAACTCTTTTAAGGAGGGAAGACTGTAATAACCCCGACCTCTGATTAATGTTAATCCGCATTTAATTATGCCTAATTAGTAATTAAGGTGAAATTCTGAATTAATTTACATGTGTGTTGCTGTAGACACCCCATTTTTGACCGTCCTCAACACTTGGACGTCACCGTCGGAATGCTCGGTGATTATCCATATTTGTGTTCGTTTTGAGTTCCTGGAGGTCCCGGCTGCGCGTCGTGCCTCAGGACCTCTCAACCGACTTGTTCTGTGCTTGGTTTTACACCAAGACTTGTGTGTTTTTGCATTCGAGGGTAGGGAGAGGCTTGTTAGCCATCCCTGAAGCCCACCGGCTGCCCCCACACCACACCGGCACTCCCTTTTGGCCATCGGCACTGTTTTCTCAAACACTTTGGCCGGTCGGCACTGTATGTTGCCGACCGGCACTTTTTTGTGCCGGTGACTGTTTTGGCCGGCCGGCTTGCACCCTTTGAACCCCTGGGGCATGGTGCATGCCAGCTGTGCCAGCTGGAATGCACCATCACACTCCCCCGTGCACAGGTGTGACCATTTTGCACCCTTTGCACCCTTGACCCCCCTAAGCTTCTAGAAGCTTGACCCTTTGGCCAAAGCTTCTTGGAGAAGCTTGGCCAGCTGTCTTGGCTTCTCCAAGAAGCCAAGCCCCCTTTGCGCCTCTTGACTCTTTTCCTTTGCTTAGCCACTAAGCTTCTTGGCCTATATAAGCACCATTCCTCTCCCTTTGAGAGGGGTTAGCCATTTTCAACACAAAACCAGGGCTTCTATATCTATATATCTGCCATATATATCTCTCTCTCTACATTTTCCCTCTCTCTCCTCTTGTGTATGTGTTTTTAGGCCTAAAAGTGTGGTTTTGCCTTACTTTTGCACCAATACACACACCATTACACCTTATTTCAGGATTGAGTGACTTGGAGGGTTGTTTGTTGAGATTTTGGACTGGTTTTGATCAATAGAAGAGGGCTGCACCACCTGTTCTTCAAGGGTTCTTCAAGGGTGAGTAACTTACTTTAGATTCCCCATTTTTGCAACAAGTTTTTACCCATCTTGCTTTGTGTTTTGGGCTTTGTGTATAACTGAAAAAAGTCTTAGATTTTCTTGCTTTTGAACTTTCATTAAGGTCACTTTGTGGTTTGAGTGCAAACTCACCCTTTTAGGCCTTATTTTGGCCTATTTGGTGTCTTTACTTTGAGCCTTGTTTGCTTTGTTGTTTTTTGTCTTCTCATCACTGAAAATCAGAGGGTCTTTAGTGTTGAGGAAAGTGTTTTGAAGTCTTGTATGGGGGAGGGACACCCCTCTCCCCTTTGTCCCTTTCTTGCCTTTGTCTTTGGCCAAAAGGGTAGCATGCATGAGTGGTTGCATTTGGCTTCATTTCAGAGTTTTTCTTGGTGTTTTGGAGCATGTTTAACCTCTGTCTAATGTGGGTTTGTTGGCCCTTAACATGCTTTCTATACTTGCTTTGTACCCCTCTATTTTGCTTGGAAATGTGCCATGCCATTAGCCTAGTATATCCTCATGTTTTAGCCTAACATTTTGAAGCACTTGATCATGATTTGTCATGTTTTAGATCTGTTAGCCACTGATTTTCCCATGTTTGGTGTGCTTAATGTGGTTACTTTGCGATTTGGCTTGTAAGCCTTAACTATATTGACCTCCAACATGCTTAGCTTGGACCATCCTCATGATTTGGCATCATTTAGGGTCATATTTCAGTCCATAAATCATGTTTGTATGTTTGCATATGTGGCTTATTTCATGCTTTTAGGGTGTGCCCTTTTATGCCTAGGAATAGGCCTTATGCAAGCTTGTATGTTTAGGAGCATTTCGGGGCTGCCATATCAAGGGGATTTGGGTGTGTTTTTGCATGTTAGAACTCTGTTTTTATGTGCCTAATATATGCCATGAGTGGTCATGATAATGGTAGTAAGATGCTCTCTTTGGTACCATAGGTTTAGGCCCATTTGTTTGCATGCTTGCATGAGTGTTGGTCTACTATTTTGGGCATGTTTTGCCACTGTTTTGAGTTGGTTTGAGGGCTGCCCCATTGTGGTCTAGTCCACCATCACATGCTTGCCTCATGTCTATCGCTTAATTGATTCATTAAGTGTTGTAGTATGTTGGTCTTATTGCTTGATTGGTCCATGTTTACGTGACATTTGCATCTTGTATACTCTAGCATTTTGCATGCTTAACATGGTAGTTGCATGACATTTCGTGTGCTTGCATCCTAATTCCCATGTTGCATCATTTGAGCTATGTTGCATACATGCATTTCATGGCTTGGTTTGGGGTTGTCAAACCAAGCATAAGGGTTGAGGGAAGTTCACACTACAAGTGGTGCAACTCATTTCAACTCTTGGTCCCCAAGGCCCTTGACCAACACATGATAAGGTCTTGGTTTCACTTGTGTGTTTGCATGCATTTTTACATTAAAATGCAATCTCGGTTCCTTAGGCTATCATGCACCAAGATGCATAATTGATGGCCCAAGAACCAAGGGTCATGCTTCCTTGAGTCCCATACATGATAGGGAGCATTGACCATGCTTACATTTGCTCTAAAATCCATATCATGCACTGTCTGCTTGCTGTTGCTGTCAAACTGTCCTCTGCAGGAATTTTGTGCCGACCGGCAGTATAGAGTGCCGATCGGCACTTTATGGGTAGCCGATAGCCTCTCAAGCAGCCGGTGATCATTTTACATCGCCGGTGGCCATTCCATCCAGCCGGTGGTGTACAGAAGCATGCAAGGAAGGTGTTCTGGGACTTTGGCAATTTTTAGGGAGACAGGGCAGTAAGAACAGAGGCAGCAGTGTCATGATGCGGGTTTCCGGGCGAGTCGGATTCGAGCACGCATCATTCGCGCATCCCGAGGCAGGGCTGAGGCCCCTCTTTTTTTTGATATATACTGAATTTAATTTGATAATTAGAAGTTTCTGTAATAATTTATTTATTTATTCTGTATTTGGACTGTACTATTTGGGACTGTATATTCTTTCGGTCCCTCCGTGTGAGGGCGTATTTGTAATAAGTGTGCGTGAGTGTGTGTATGTCTTTCAACCCCACGTCTTTTTTCCCTTTTATTTATCTGCTTATGATGGTAGACTAGGGCATATTTAAATTAGCACAACAATATGAAAGCATGTTTGCATTCATTCATCTGTTTCGCATGCATCGGGCTCGGCATATCATACAAACTGCATCGTACTTCAATTCCAAATTGAATACGTGATAGTTGTAGCATTTCACATGCCATGTCTCGGATAGCCGAGCCTGTCTAGATTACATTCTTTGCATGTGTTGCATTAGCCACTTAACATGAACTAGGATCATGCATATGATTACTAACTAGTTTCTGTTTTGGCTTGGAGTACTCGGTGAGTTTTTATGCTTTAGCATCCTTGCATGCGTGTGAGTGTTGCCATGAATAGCATGCTTACCATGAGGCTAACTGCTTATGTGATATAACTGCCTTGAATGCCTGTGGGTGGAGGTTGTGTTATTTGGATTGGAACAATTCATCGACTGTTTGTTTTAAGCCCACTAGATAGTGGCAAAATCATTGTTTTCTAAGCCCACCCGAGGGTGGCAAATCCACGTCTTAGCCTACCTGCGGGTAGCACCATCAAACCATTTTCAAACAAACAAACATGAAATGTTTTGTTCCAATTCAGGCGACTCAGTCTATACTTGTATGCTGTGCGCATCACATAGTAACCTAGGCTAATAACCGGAATAAGAACACACAACGTTTTCAAAACTCGATATCATGGTTAGTAGAGGCCGGTCTTTGACCGGGCGAGCGGGGGTGCTCACGAAGTGACCTTCCCCAATCGTACCCAAGTTCCCGAGCCGAGGCAACTTTGGTGATGACGGACACGTGGCCTTTGGCACCGAGTCAGGGTTTCCTAAATTTCCCCAAAAATAAAATATTTAGGTGGCGACTCTGTATCTGGCAAAGCAGTCCATGTTTGGCACTTCTTTCAAAAATCTGTTTTCTCAAAACCATTTGCCGGATTTGGACTCTTTGGTTCAAGATTAAGAACCGTGACAAAATCGAGTCCGAGCTGTAGCGAGGTCCCCCCCCCCCCCCGCGGGCTTGTTATAGTTGCATTATTTTTGTGTCTCTATCTGTTCGATGTAGAAAGATCTGTACATGTTTTAGTTTCAATTTGCGAATTGAAAGCCTTATCGGTGTCCGAATCAGAAATTGACTTGATTTATGTGCTAATTAGGATTTATAGAATTTTATGGTAGGTCTAATTAAAATTCGGTTCGGAACGATTAAATTTGAGTAAAATAATGCCATTTGTTTATTTTTGAGCAATTACCACTTATTAGGCTAATTGAACCCCCACTCACCTCTTTTATTCCTTCTTGATCACATTTGAGCTTTGAAAGGAAGAAAATGTGAGGGAGAGTGAGAGAAGGGAGAATTGGTGTAGAGCTTGAAGATTGAATTCACAAGGAGGGAATTTGCTAGGAAAACTTGAAAGATCACTTAAGACCATCTCTAGCATAAGAAATTGAGATCCCTAGGTAAGAATGTTAATCTCTAGCCTTGAAGTTTAGTTGATTAGAACATGAAATTAATGGTGTTAGGGAATTGACATGGGAATTGAGCTACAAGAGTGGAATTAAGGGTGAATTCATGCATGCATATGCATTTCTTCACATTTTGAGCATAATTTCAAAGGTTTCTTTCATGCATGTATTAACCTCACTTACATTTTGGTCATTCATCATGTTTTCCTTTAAATTACCAAGTTTGATCATGTTTTGAGGAGGATGAATACAAGAGAGTTCATGCATGTTATGTTCATAAATTGATTTTTGAGTTTAAAGTTGATTTTTGCACAATTAGTATCTTTTAGGCCATGATTTCTTAAAATGATGCTTTAAACATGTTATTTTATGAGTCTTTAAGTGTTTTCCAAAGTTTGAGGCCCAGAAATTTGAGTTTGATGCATTTGAGGTCGAATTTAAGCTTGGTGATCAAATCTGGAAATTCTAGAAATTTGATCAACGCTCGAGCGTGGGACTTTACGCTCGAGCGTGAACTTTGAGTACATGGACTCTGATCGAGCGTCGATATTTACGCTCGAGCGTGAAATGCACATACCCAGAAGTTTGTGTGTTTTGCAGTTCGCTCAAGCGTGGGAATCCACACTCAAGCGAGGGTTTGAGTCTCACGCTCGAGCGCCCGTCGAGCATGAAAAACTGGCATCCAGTACTTTGTCGAGGTTTACAGTCTGCTCGAGCGGGAAGGTCCACGCTCGAACGAAGCTTCATTGTCTGCATGTCCGCTCGAGCGGGGAAAGCCATGCTCGAGCGTGGACCTTATTTTCAGCAAGTTTCAAGAAATGTTTTCCAATGCATTCTTACATCCTCATTCCATCCTAAGCATTCCTAGGCCATGTTTAAGATTCCATAATGAGGATTAAAGGTTAGAAAAACACTAAGAGCCATCGAAGTAAGTTATATACATTTAGAACGTGTGTTTCAAGTGTGTATCTGTTACGTGTTATGTAGGTCACGTGCCGTGTACCGTTTGACCAATCTGCTCCGTCTATCTGTCTCAGGGCCAACTATGAGTAATAACGTAATAAAGTTACGTTCAACTGTATTTATTTTCTGTGTGATAAATAAGATCTATTTTCTAAAGTGCTATGTTATGTATAATGAACGACTGTCTAATTTCTGATATGTATTCGTGACATCCTTAGCATCATGTGATATCTGTTGGCTGTTACCCGGTATCGAAGGTTCCTTTATGGAACTTAATCTGTCTGCACTCTGTTACCCGTACTGGAGGCCCCGTCATGGGGGCTCAGCGTATTTATTCTCTGTTACCCGGATCCGGAGGTTCCTTTATGGAACTGGTTATTCGTAACCCTCACGTGTCTGCCTCTGTTCTGTATCTGCTCTGTTAATGCTAATGGATGTATCACGTAAACTTAAGCACACCTCATGATTTCTGTATACGATCTGGACAAATTATGATTTTGATATGAAACTGAATTATGATTTCTGAATCTGTACGGATTCATTCATTGAAAACCCTTTACTCTGTTATTGTTCACTGAGTTTTCGCTCACAGTTTATATTACGTATGTAGGTGAGCCGGTGTGTGATCAAGGCCAGAGTTGACGGCCTTCACTTCTGTTTTTGTTAGCCAACCGTTGTGCCTCCCGAGGAGGTTCCGATCGAAGTCTAGCTACATGGCTGTTTTTGTGCTCATGTTAGTCTCGATCTGTTTTGTACAGTTGGGTCCTGGATATTACACTTATGTAAATGTTTTGTAAATATTGATATCCTTCGACCGACATGCTTATGTATATATATATAAGTTTTGAAATCTTCTGTCTCATGTATGTTATCATAGCTCATTGGACCATGTCTATTTTGTATAATTGCTTCCGCAGCCTCTTATTATGTACTTATCTGTTAAGAGGCCTTTGGTAATCCACAGATTACTGGCCGGTTACGATGTTAAACCTAAAGAGGCGGGTTTGGGTTATGATAGAGTGATAGTGAGGACTATATTCATACCTTTACTTGAGTCCACAGTGAGAGAGTTGCCTAATGTTTTCTTTTATTGGTATCACTAGTTTCTCTGTTTTTTGCAGCTACATGAAAAGGCTATACATTGAATGGTGTGAGAGTTATAATTGTGGGTTCAGTGGTGTGAGACTTGATATTGTGTGTGGTCAATCAATTTCCGAGGGTTGTGAGACTAACTATTGTGGATTGAGTGAAATTAGCCCATATATTGTGTGTTGGTTACTTTGTTGTATTCTACACAGAGGCAGGTTTCCTGTTTGGTTGTACTTAATCCATTTTCTATATTTGGCAGGTTCTATTAATCTCCCAAGTCTGAAGTTGGATGGTGCAATTGTAGAGAGTGCTGGCAGTAACATAGAGGATGGTTATATTGTGACTACTGTACAGGGTGTTATCTTGAAGTATGGCTGCTGGACACACATGCAGAATGACACGGCTTTTCTATTAGTTTGTATATATTATTTTGTCACTTTTGCTCTGTTACAGAGCCTTTTTGGGCCTACCCTTGCGGGATGTGCAAAGAAAAATTCTGGTATTTGCGACAACTCTTTTGGTTTGTTTGACTTTGTTCTTAGCCCACATATGCATAGTATGAGGCCCCTGAACAGGTTTACGCTCACTAATTGCAACCAGATTTTATTTTCCTTAGGGTTTCTATTGTGGGTTTTTTTGTGGTACTTTGGTGATCCTTTTTGAGGGCCCACATATGCATAGTTTTAGTTGTTTATCTCTATGGGCCGTTGTTCTCTCTTTGGATTTAGCTTGTTGTTTCTGGGCAGGTTTTTATCCTCTGGTTATGTATAGTTCTTGCTAGGTCCTGGGGCATACCCCTTGTAGTTGTGTAAATTTTCTGGTCTTTATTTTATAACTTATTTACCCAAAAAAAAAAAAAAAAGCACTACTAAACTAAAATAAATCAACCTAGCAGAAAAAATAAAACCACCAAAAGGAGAAGCCAACCAAGGGAGCAAGCCTTCTCAGCAGGCCAAAGCAATAGCCAAAAGCAACACCACAGCAAACCAAACCAACCACAGCAGCAGCCAAGCAAACCCACCAAAGACAGGACATCCAAAAATAAGTAGAAGGACCAACTGAAAACCTATTTTCCTACATCCAGCAGCTAGCACATACAAGAAATCAAGGCAAATAGGCAGCAGCAAACAAGCAACTTGAACTAGCAGTGCCATAGACATGGATTACCTAACGGAAGATGGGCTATGAACATGGTTAAGAGAAGCAAAGATTAACAAACTAAATCCATGTGCAGCCCACATGCATTCATGGGTTCTTAGATGGTTGGAACTTGGAGCACACAGCAATAAAGGTTCAATTATCACTGGTATATTGTATTTGTATCATCTAACCTCTTCTTTATTTGGAAAAATATGAGGCCAATGATTTGATTTCTTAATGACTTGTTATGGACTATTTTGATTGTGTAGATCTCGGTTATTAATATCTAATCATTCCTTTCTCAAAATTTGCATCATTGGAAATGTTTCTGATAGGATCTACCTTTACCATTGTTGCTATTAGTGCTGTTGAGCAAAGAAAAAAAATATGGGAACAGATTGATGCATTGAAAACTATAGTGGGATATAAAGCTGTACCCCATGCAACGTGCGCAGAGGAACTAAAAGCTCTCTACATCTTCACTAGAGTAGAGCCACCCGAGCTTATCTCATATAAAAACCAACCATTTGATCTTACGGAAGTCAATGACAAGTTTCTGTTTCCCATGTCCATAGTTGGAGTGAAGTAGGTAGAACTATTTCTATGTATGTTATATGGTAAGGCTAAATGAAAAGAAAATAAATAAAAAGAAAACTCCATACAAGTTTAGAGACCACATAAACAAAGAGAGATGGGGTTTGTGAAATTGCTAACAGAAGGAGACCTCAAAACAGCCTGTAAGGAGGAACTACTCAAAGAGAAGATGCCCACAGTCAACTAAAACAAAGACAAGAAATAATGGCTATAGCAGAGTGTAGACGCGCCTCGAGGGCCTCATGCTACAGTTCGGACTCAAATTGTCACGGTTCTGAATCTGATCTCCCAAAGTGCAATGCAAGACCGATAAATCACCAAAGAGTCCAAATCCGGCAAATCGTTTTAGAAAACTGATTTTTGTAAAGAAGTGTCAAACATGGACTGCTTTGCCAGATATAGAGTCGCCACCTAAATATTTTATTTTTGGGGAAATTTAGAAAACCCTAACTCGTTGCCTAAGGCCACGTGCCCGTCATCACCAAAGTTGCCTCGGCTCGAGAACTTGGGTACAATTGGGAAAGGTCAGCTATGAGCACCCCCACTCGCCCGATCAAAGATCGGCCACTACTAAACATGATATCTAGTTTTTGAAAACACATGTGTTCTTATTTCGGTTAATTACCTAGAATTACTATGTAATGCGCACAACAAAACAAGTATAGACCAGATCGCCTAATTTGGAACGAAGCATCGCATATCCGTTTGTTTGGAAAATGATTTGAAATTTGCTACTCGTAAGTAGGCTAAAATGCAGATTTTAATGAATTGTTCCAATTCAAGCAATCTAACCTTCACCCACAGGCATTCAGGCAGTTATATCAATTAAGCAAATAGCCTCATGGCAAGCATGCTATCATGGCAACACTCACACACATGCAGTATGCTAAAGCGTAAACACTCACAGTGTACTCCGAGCCAAAACAAAATCTAGTTAGTAATCAATGCATGATCCTAGTTCATGTTAAGATGGCTAATGCAGCACATGCAAAATGCAACTAGATAGGCTCGACTATTCTAAGATGGCATATGAAATGCAACATTTTGATAACATGTATTCAAACTGGAGTTGAAGTACAATGCGGTTAGTATGATGCGCCGAGCCTGGTGCATGCAATACAAATGGATGGATGCAAACATGCATAGCATAAGGATGCTAATTGAAATATGCCCTAGAACTAACCATTGAAAGCAGTTAAGTAAAAGGGAGAAAGATGTGGGGTTGGAAGACATGCACACACTCACGCACACTTATTACAAAATTCGCCCACTCGACGGAGGGTCCAAATGAATAATACATGCCGGCTAATTAGCTAACTAACAAGCTAATTAATTATTACACAACCGAATTGAATAACTAGCTACAACTAATCCTTACAACAATTAACTAATCAACAAATTAATTAATTATTACAAATTGATGCTAACTAACAAGTAAGCATGCAAAATAAGCTGCTCCAGCTCTGTTCGAAGAAGGAGAGGATGCATGCTCGGATGTGACCTTGAAAAGCTCTTCGGTTGCTCTTTAGAGGCTCTGTCTGCAAGGTGTCCTCAAGGAATTCCTGTTGAACCTTATCAAAAACATGTTGGGGAGTGCATCAGTGGCCTGCCAGCCATGGGGAGCCACTGTCGACCAAAAATGAAGGGGTGCCGGCCAACAACAAGGCACTGCTGGCCATCTACAAGGCACTGCCGGCCACTGATGTGCTGGGACACCAAGCTGCAGTAGAGCACAAAATAGAGAAAATGAAGGGTCTCCCAAGGATATGTACGCATTATGCCACCCCATATCATCTCAAAACATCAAGGGAGAGGCATAGTCGGATCCATGACCATCAATCACGCATCCCGATGCATGATGGCCAAAGATCCAACTTGTGTAAATCAATGTGAAATGAATGCACAAATAAACACATAAGTGCCTAGAAGTCTATCATGGATCATCAAGAGCGTCGGCGACCGAGAATTGAGACACGTTTCATCACTTGAAGTATGAAACGCCCCTCGTTTCTCGTGCTCGGATTAATACTTAATCCAAACAACAATGCAATGCAAGCATGGCAAATACAATACAATGCATGCAAACATGTAATGCGATATGAACAACCTAACAAGGCTAATGGCATGCACAATACTAATACATGTGACAACTAAGCATACACAATGCAAAGCAATCTAGACATGCAAACATACGATAAACCAAGCATGCAACAACATACAAGGTGACAAGCATGCTACAACATGCAAAGATGGAGCAAGCATACAACAATATGCAAGACAAGCATGCAACAACATGCAAGGATGGACTTAAACCAAAATGGACAGACCTCAGGCATGCCCAAATCAGTGGCCATATGTGTTGAAATGATAACACAAAATGCTAGACAAGCATGCATGCCAATGGGCCCAAGAATTAAGGCATAAAGATGCAACTCTTAAGCACACTTAAGGAGTGAAAAGCATGCAAGTATGACAATGCTACATGCTCTGAAATGATGTTAGGAATGCTGCCAAATCACACACATAACATAGCATAGCATACATGAAGCTCAAAAGCTAAGGACTAGCAAAGGGACTTAAGCCATGGCCATACCAAGCAAGCCCCAAAGGGCCAAGGGAACCTAAAACAGTCCCAAGGCAAGTCCAAACAAGACCAAAAACAAGCTCGAAGCTAGCCAACACAAGCTAGAACACAAGGCCAAATACATGGAGCATGCAAGGCTACAAAAGAGGCAATGCACTACACCTATTGAAACCAAACATGGCATGACTTGGTCAGCATAAAACAGAGTTACATCATGGTATAACAAGACCAAAAATGTACTGATATGATGAGCCAAAGGCTTAGGCTTAATGGCATGCACAAAAGTTCATTCTTGAGGCATAAAGAGCCAAGCCTCCAAGGCATTAAAAGCATGTCAAATGCAAGTGTATGACTACATTTCGTGGACTGAAATAACATTTAGAATGATGGCAAAGCATGCAAACATCACATGTATGGCATGGTAGGGGCCTCAAAACCCAAGGCTAGCCTAAGCATTTAAACTATAGCTATACAAAGCATGAGTGATATGGCCATGGCAGCCCAAAACAGTCCAAAAACAGTCCAAAATAAGAACAAAATCATGCTGGAGCAAAGCGAAAATATGCTAGGATGATAAGTCAAAACATCATGCACATAAAGCTAGTAAGCAAGATTTGTTCTACAAGTATATGGAGCAATCAAAAGATGACCAAACCAGCTATGGAAAGAGTCATGACATGGCAAAACATCACTAAAAACATGCTGAAATTGACTCAACATAAGCTAGGATAACATGCTAAAGCAAGAAGCATATAAAGCTAGTTTATAGGATTTACACTACAAGTGTATTGCACATGCATGGAGTGACAAAACCAACCCAAAATAGATCTGAGGCATGGTAACACATCACCAAAAACCTACTGAAATGGACTCAACACAAGCTAGGCAAACATGCTACTTTGATGAGCTACAATGGGATTACATTACACATACAAGATGCATGCAAAAGGTGACCAAACCAGCCATGGACAGAGCCAAGGCAGGTCCTAAAAGTCACAAAAAGGGGCCTGAACCAAGCCTCAAAAATACAGAGAGGCATGCTCTTTTGGAAGGCCAAAAATGCAAGCAAACAAAAACCAAAAGAGAGGGGGCCACCCCCTCTGATTTGAGGCCTCAAAACCACATGCCTATTACTAAAAATCCACTGGATTTTAGTGGTTGGAAGGCCAAACCAAGGCTAGCTCGGAGGCCTTAAGGCATGGCTCAAAACAAGGCTAAACAAAGCATACAAGAGGGTTGTGCACCCCTAACACCGAAAAGACCTTAAACAAACTTCAAAAGCACTTAAAAGCAAGACTTTTTTTAGTTGAAAGCAAGGCCTAAAACAATATGAAAGTATGGCCAAAATGAGGTACAAGAAAGTGCTAAAAAGGGGAAGAAGCTCACCCTTGAAGATCAACTTCGAAACCAGCAACTTCAGGGGGTGAAACCTCACTTTCAGAGCTCAAGAAGTCCTCCCAAGAACCTCAATCCAAAGATGGTGGTGTGTCTCTAAGTGTTGTAGTGTAAAAGTGCAAGGAAAATGGACTTCAAGGCACAAATCAACAACAATATAGAGAGAGAGAGAGATATTTCTTCTCCAAAAATGCTCAACCTCTGATAAGGAGAGAGGCTCTCTCCTTATATGGAAGAAAAACAATGCAAAGCTTCTTCAAGAAGCTTGACAAGAGCTTCATCCCTCCATACACGTGTATGGAGGGCAGATAAAAGGATTCCAGCTGGCTCAAAATATTTGGAGTGAAACCTGCTGAGACAGGGGTGCTGTCGGCCATCAGGGATGGCCGGCAGTGGCTCATTGATGGCCGGCATGCTCAATCAATGGCTAACAGGAACAAAGTGAAGGCCGGCAGGGCCAAAAGGTGGCCGGCAGTGCACTAAGAAACAGATTCTGAAAGGACCAAGTCATGGTCCAAGAATAGGGTAGAAAGGATACAGGGTCTGGAAAGCTCGAACCTGTGACGTTCCGCCGCAAAAGTCGAATACCCGACGAGCAATCGAACTTGTGTCCGAATGTACCTACAAGCACAACTGAGTCTTAAGGACGGTCAAAAATGGGGTGTCTATAGTTGCCTCTCTTTGACAGAACTCGAAAGTCACAAACTGACGGGAGTGAGTGTCAAAGCCCAGAGACGACCCATTTGTAACAAGGCCGAAGACTCAGGCAGACAATCAACATAAGCATGCAGAGATGCGCCCGTAGGTTGGGGCATAATGCAAATGATATGTAAGATGCAAGAGCATAACTTATGATTATGCAAAGGAAAACTATAATGAAGCAGTTATGCAAAATAAATGCAACATTTTAAGCGAATGAATAACAGTCCTACATATTTCCACAGAAAGAATGCAAGAAAATTATGCAATTCTCACCACATCTATCGTGGAGTGCATACAATCCTGTCTGGTTCGTCTGGTCGTGCCGACTCCAAATGAACTGTACATACAATATTGTGCCTGTAAGAGAAAGAAACTCAATAGGTACAATATTGTTAGAAACATGCATAACAATGCAAGTGAAAAGTGCATGACAATGCAAGTAAAACAGGCATGATAGTGCAAGTTAAAGGGAAGTGTGTGACAGCGCAGGATAGAGGTGTGTGCGTGACAGCGCAAGTAAAGATAGTATGCGTAACAGCGTAAGATATAGAAAAGTGCGTAGCAGCGCACATAACCTGCGTAACAGCGCAAGTAAAACAAGTAAAACATGCGTGACAGCACAAGTAGAAGAAATAAAACATGCGTAACAGTGCAGGTTAAAGAGATAAACATGCGTAACAGCGCAAGTTAAAAGAAGAAGAGCATGCGTAACAGCGCAAGTAAAAACATGCGTAACAGCGCAAGTAAAACAGATAAGTGCGTAACAGCGCACATAACCTACGTAACAGCGCAAGTTAAAGAAATAAAACAAGTAAACATGCGTAACAGCGCAGGTAAAACAAGTAAACATGCGTAATAGCACAGGTTAAAGAAATAAAACAAGTAAACATGCGTAATAGCGCAAGTTAAAGAAGTGCATAACAGCGCAAGTAAAACATGCGTGACAACGCAAGTAGATGAAGTGCGTAACAGCGCACATAACTTGTGTTACAGCGCAAGTTAAAATAAGAAGTGCGTAACAACGCACATAACTTGCGTAACAACGCAAGTTAAAATAAGAAGTGATGCTAGATACAAAACAATGCAGATTTGATGAGATGCAAAACAATGCAAGTTTGATGAGATGCAAAACAATGCAACTATAAACTAGATGCAAGACAATGCAACTATAAACTAGATGCAAGACAATGAACTAGATGCAAGACAATGCAAGCTAGTGGAAGTAAACACCGTATTTACATATCTGCCATTACGTAGGAGAATCCGGATAGGTGTTCGTGTGTTCGAACCCTAATGCATGAGAAATGGCAAGTAAACACCATATTTACATATCTGCCACTATGCAGGAGAATCCGTATAGGTGTTCGAGTGTTCGAACCCTAATGCATTAGAAATGGTAAGTAAACACCGTATTTACATATCTGCCATCATGTAGGAGAATCCGTATAGGTGTTCGAGTGTTCGAACCCTAATGCATGAGAAATGGTAAGTAAACACCATATTTACATATCTGCCACCATGCAGGAGAATCCGTATAGGTGTTCGAGTGTTCGAACCCTAATGCATGAGAAATGGTAAGTAAACACCACATTTACATATCTGCCACCATGCAGGGGAATCCGTATAGGTGTTCGAGTGTTTGAACCCTAATGCATGAGAAATGGTAAGTAAACACCGTATTTACATATCTGCCACCATGCAGGGGAATCCGTATAGGTGTTCGAGTGTTCGAACCCTAATGCATGAGAAATGGTAAGTAAACACCGTATTTACATATCTGCTATCACGTATCCGAATAGGTGTTCGAGTGTTCGAACCCTAATGCATGAGAAATGGTAAGTAAACACTGTATTTACATATCTGCTATCACAGAGGAGAATCCGAATAGGTGTTCGAGTGTTCGACCCCTAATGCATGAGAAATGGTAAGTAAACACCGTATTTACATATCTGCCATCATGTAGGAGAATCCGTATAGGTGTTGGCGTGTTCGAACCCTAATGCATGAGAAATGGTAAGTAAACACCATATTTACATATCTGCCACCATACAGGAGAATCCGTATAGGTGTTCGAGTGTTCGAACCCTAATGCATGAGAAATGGTAAGTAAACACCGTATTTACATATCTGCCACCATACAGGAGAATCCGTATAGGTGTTCGACTGTTCGAACCCTAATGCATGTGAAATGGTAAGAAAACACCGTATTTACATATCTGCCACCATGCAGGGGAATCCGAATAGGTGTTCGAGTGTTCGAACCCTAATGCATGAGAAATGGTAAGTAAACACCGTATTTACATATCTGCCACCATGCAGGAGAATCCGTATAGGTGTTCGAGTGTTCGAACGCTAATGCAAGAGAAATGGTAAGTAAACACCGTATTTACATATCTGCCATCACGTAGGAGAATCCGAATAGGTGTTCGAGTGTTCGAACGCTAATGCAAGAGAAATGGTAAGTAAACACCGTATTTACATATTTGCCATCACGTAGCAGAATCCGAATAGAAGTTCGTGTGTTCGAACCCTAATGCATGAGAAATGGTAAGTAAACACCATATTTGCATATCTGCCACCATGCTGGAGAATCTGTATAGATGTTCGAGTGTTTGAACCCTAATGCATGAGAAATGGTAAGTAAACATAATATTTACATATCCTCTCCAGTCTTCTAAATCCCAAGTTCTTATGTTATCCAGTACCTCTTTAGGCGATATTGATGACTCCTATAACCAATTATCTCCTCAGCAGATTCTTGATATCCAGCAAAATTTTCAACATGAACCTTCTTCTGTCAATCGTGTTCATTACAACACCAATACCCAGCACACAGCTTCGACTGGTTCCAGTCGATTTTACTATCCTCGACCAACCCCCATGGATATTCTCTATGAGGAAGATTTTCTTCAGACTCAACGTTGTTACCATAGTAATACCATTTACGAATGGAATATTGACGGTCTTTCAGAATACCAGACTTATGAACTTCTCCAGCATATGCTCATGTTTGCTACTGTTTGCAAACAAAATAATAATTCTGATCACCAGGTTGCTCGGTACCTTGTCAGTGGCTTCACTGGTGTCCTGAAAGGATGGTGGGATAATATTCTCACAACTAACCAATGTACTGAGATCCTTTCATCCACCAAAACTGTCATTGATATTGATACCAGAACAGGTCCTAGTACTAGTACTGCTCCAGCACCGGTTGAACGAGAAGAAGAAGATGCTGTTTACACATTAATAAACACAATAATTGCCCATTTTATTGGACATGTTTCAGGAATTGAAGATCGTAACAGAGAACTGCTTATGAAACTTCGATGTCCTTCTTTATCCCATTTTCGATGGTATAAAGATGTTTTCCTGATGAAAGTCATGCAGAGAACTGATGGTAGTTCAGAACATTGGAAAGCCAAATTCATTAATGGCCTTCCTACCCTTTTTGCAGAAAGAGTTCGCAAGAAGTTAAGGGACAGACATCATTCTATAAACATTCCTTACCACCATTATACTTATGGTCAGCTCGTAAGTATAGTAACTGATGAAGGTCTTGCACTTTGCAATGATCTTAAACTCCAGCAACAACTTAAACAACAACAACTTACAGGAAAACGAGAGTTAGGCGAATTTTGTGTACAATTTGCCTATGATCCCCAAGTCCAGTATCCACATAAGCCAAGAAAACATAAAAGCTATTCTAAGCCCTATAAAAAATCCAGAAAATATAGAAATCCTAAATATTCTAAATCTCAGGTCCAACCTCAACCTTCCAAGCCTAGATATAAATCTAAAGCTAAAGGAAAATTTCAGAAAAATAAATCCAGTATTAAATGCTATAAATGTGGCCAAGTAGGCCATTATGCTAATAAATGTAGAGCTAAGATACAATCTAAGCTTAATGAGTTAGCATTAGATGGTGATTTACAGCAGAAGATTTTACAATTAATTTCTGACTCTAGTTCATCATCTGATCCGTCTGATAATGAATTAGCAGCAATATATTCATCTAGCTCTGATGAAGAAACAGATGAATCTCCAGAAAATGAAAATTGTCCTTGTAAAACTTCAGTAAATCAAATCTCAGATGAACTCAATTATTGGAAATCAATAGTTGAAATGAATGGACTTAATATTGGTCTCAGTATTAATGTCCTTACTGATTCTGAGCAAAATCTGTTAGATATTGCTGATGAAATAAAAGATCCTGCTATTAAATTAAAATTTCTTGAAATGTGTTATAAACAAAAGAAAGAAGAAATTCTTCCGCCAAAACATTATAACATGAAAGAAGTTTTTAATAGAATGCAGACACCCCATTCAGAAAAACCCACTACTATTCAAGAATTAAAAATGGAAATTAATGCCTTGAAAGTAGAAATAAAACATCTACAGACTTCTAATACTGCTATTAATTCTGAAATTAAAAGAATTAATACCAAGTTACAGGATAAAGAAAAAGCTGTAGAACAGTCAGATCCAGATTATCTTATGTTATTAAATAGAATAACATTTCAGAAATGGTACATTCGTATCACATTTATGATTCAACCAGATTATATCATTCGAGATGCTATTGCTTTGGTTGATAGTGGTGCAGATATGAATTGTATACAGGAAGGATTGGTTCCAACCAAATATTTCCAGAAAACAAGTCAATCCCTCACCAGTGCCAGTGGTAATAGTTTGTATATTGATTACAAACTTCCAGAAGTATTAATTTGTAATCAGGGATTATGTTTAAAAACATCTTTTGTTCTTATCAAAAACATGTCTCAGAACATAATTCTTGGTACCCCTTTTCTAAACCTTTTAATGCCTATTACTAAAATTGATACAATTGGCATTCATACAACCCTAGATGATCAAAAAATTGTTTTTGAGTTTATCACTTCACCACATACTAAAGAGTTAGATCAAATTACTGATTTAATGCTTTTAAAACAAAATCAGATTAATTTTCTCCAGAATGAGTTAGTTTTTTAACTACAGAACAAAGACTTCAGCAAACATCTTTTCAGCAAAAAATTAAATTGCTTGAAAAGGAATTCCAGGCAGAAATTTGCAGTGATGTTCCCAACGCCTTTTGGAATCGCAAGAAACATATTGTTTCATTGCCTTATGAGCCCACTTTTGATGAGAGGAAAATCCCGACCAAGGCTCGTCCCAGTCAAATGAAAAAAGAATATATGGAATTATGTAAGAATGAAATTAATACTCTTCTCCAGAAACAATTAATTAGATCGAGTAGATCTCCTTCGAGTTGTACTGCTTTCTATGTTGATAAAAATGCAGAAATTGAAAGAGGTGTTCCCAGATTAGTAATTAATTATAAACCTCTTAATGAAGCTTTACAGTGGATTAGATATCCAGTCCCTAACAAAAAAGATCTTTTAGATCGTTTACAGGATGCAGTAATATTTTCTAAATTTGATATGAAGTCAGGTTATTGGCAAGTTTAAATTGCAGAAAATGATCGTTATAAAACTGCTTTTACAGTACCCTTTAGGCATTTTGAATGGAATGTTATGCCATTTGGTTTAAAAAATGCACCATCAGAATTTCAGCATATTATGAATGATATCTTTAATCCTTATACAGAATTTGCTATGTGCTATATTGATGATGTTCTTATTTTCTCATCCTCCATAGATCAGCATATGAAACATCTTGACATTTTTAAGCATGTTATTTCCAAAAATGGCCTTGTTGTTTCTGCTCCAAAAATGAAACTTTTCCAAACAACTGTTAGATTTTTAGGACATAATATTCATAATGGAACTATTATTCCTATAAATCGTAGTATGGAATTTGCTTCCAAATTTCCAGATGAAATTAAGGATAAAACCTAACTGCAGAGATTTCTGGGTAGTTTAAATTATATTCATGATTATTACCCTAATCTTGCTACTGATGCAGCAGTTCTTTACAGCCGCCTTCGCAAAAACCCTCCTGTTTGGGGTCCAGAACATACAGCAGTTGTTAAGAAAATTAAAGCTAGAGTTCAGACTCTTCCTTGCTTATGTTTATCTCATCCAGAATGGAAAAAGATAGTTGAAACAGATGCCTCAGATTTAGGATTTGGTGGCATATTAAAACAGTTTAATCCAAATACTAAAAAAGAAGAACTTTTAAGATTTCACTCTGGTATTTGGCACGACGCAGCAAAACGTTATCCGACAATTAAAAAAGAATGTTTAGCCATTATTAAATGTGTTTTAAAATTCCAGGATGATTTATTAAATCAACATTTTTTAATCATAGTTGATTGTTCTGCTGCTAAACAAATCTTTAAAAAAGATGTTGCCAATTTAGCCCAACGCCAAATTTTTGCCTCTTGGCAATCCACACTTTCTGTCTTTGATTTTGATATTGAATATATTAAAGGAGAAACTAATTCTCTTCCTGATTTTTTAACTCGTGAATATTTGCAGAAATCCAGTAATGAGCAATAGAGGCCGTGGCCCATGCCGACGGGGCCGGGGACGGGGTTCTAACCCCTATCATATCGAATTTCCGCCATTGTTTGGCCACTCCATTAATAAAGGGGAATCTTCTGGCAAATCTGCCAAAGATGTCCTTCTTGCTCCAGAACCATCTTATTTTCAGAATACTATCAAAGAGGAAACCGTCCTCTATATTGATTCTACAGATATTCAATGGATGGTTGACCCGTGGGAGATTAAACGACGTTATCTCGCCACTCAAAATGCTCCTCCACATTTTGATCAATACAGATATGTCTATGAACAAATTCTTACAGAACTTGCTTCAGTTCAATTCCAGCATACTTTGGCTGATCCTAATCGGACTGCCAGCCCTATTAATTACAGCAAGGCTACTATCCGGAATATTTTGCCTATCCAAGCTTGGGGCATTCATCCTCATGTCACCAGAACCCTTGACATTCGTTCTAAAGAATCCAGATACAGTTATTGGGATTATATAGATGCCTTCACCCAGGCCTTTTACTATATGAATCCTCCTCGAAGCCATTCTTGGTTTTTTCGAGTCCTTCCTGACATCTTACAAAATGATCTCCCAAATTGGTTTCTCATTTGGTGGGATACATTTGGGCTTCAACTTGATGCTTTTCCAGAACATATCAGACTTGCATTCAATGAATGACAAGTAGCTTTCAGTAAAATTCCAGCCAACAAGGACATTTCTATGACAAAATGTCTTGTCCATTTTGTTATCCGATTTGGAATTCCATGGATATGGAAGTGGGATTTCAAATGTGATTTTCAGAATAAAATTCCACGATTAAAAAGAATTTTTCTTTATAAATGGTGGATAAAAATAGATGATCCTAAGCCAAAGCAGGAACTGCTCCAGAAAATTAAGGATCATACACAGGCATGTTGGGATGCTTCTCCAAAGCTTATTCCAGCCACTCCAGTCAATCCTTTTATACAAATTCAACAAGAACTTAGGCAACAATTTCCAGACATATCCGAAACAGAGCTTGTCATAAAAAGCATGGATTATATGAAACAACAGTTTCTCCAGTCTATGACCAGCAAAGATTCCAGTATGAAATCAGTTTCCAGTACTCAAAGTGAGGATGACAGCGTTCCTACTGATCCTTACGAAGATGACAATGAGTTTACTGTTCTTGCGGGCGAGTCTCAAGACCCGAGTGAAACCCCGACCGACAATGAACCGAATTTTGGAGATTTTTGGGATTCGGTTACAGAAATGATTGCCGACAAACTCATTCATGACAAGAGTAAGGGCAAAGGCAAAGCTGAATGATACCTTTGTCCTACTTATCAATTTCTGTTTGCCATTTCAGCCAGCTAACTTTACAGCTTCACAAAATGACAACCAACTTTCGGTGCAAGATTTATAGCTCAACAATCTGCCAACTAACTTTTGGCAAAAGAAGATTCCATTAGCTGCTCTCTTTCCAGCTGTCCCATTTTGCCGACAATTGAAGGTAAGAAGATAGGATGTTCGACTGCATCACCATCCAGCACACGCCACCTGTTTTCGTTATCTTCCTTTTTGTAATATAAATTTGTAGCCTCTGGATTGTGGAAGGCACCACTAAAATTCTATTTTCTAAGTTTCATATTCTATATCCTCTCCTCCTTTCTGTTTCAGTGTATTTTTGTTTGAACAAGTACTATAATAAAAAAGCTTGCTGTTTGTCTGTAAGTATTTCTTTCCATCCCTTTAATGTATGTCTGTTTATCAATTAATTATATTGAATGATATACTAGAAATTTGGAAAAATAGAAAAATTAATATTGAATATTATATAGCAATTACTCGTAATGATAATTGGGCTCAACAACAATTAGAAGAGTGTAATAATAAGATAAACGAAATCCAGAATTTAATTAACGAGCAAATTTGCCTTTTGGCAAGGGCCAATCGGCCTCCTCCTCCAGTATAGTAAATTCATGGACCATATATGATGTAATTAAATTTGAATAAAACAAAACTATTTTGTATGTTATTCTTGGGTTTGTGTCGTATGAGAGGTAGTATAGAGTAAGGTTGAGTGGGACGTCACTCAAGTCGCGTAGCTCTGTGTGTCCATCTTGTGGTTAACAGTTAGGACTATCTGTAGCGTAAGTCGTTGACAGATGTGCTTAGCCTGTACCCTGTGTCGAGCACTCTTATTGGTATCAGAGCCAGATTTTGAGTGGCGAGATAACGTCGTTTAATCTCCCACGGGTCAACCATCCATTGAATATCTGTAGAATCAATATAGAGGACGGTTTCCTCTTTGATAGTATTCTGAAAATAAGATGGTTTTGGAGCAAGAAGGACATCTTTGGCAGATTTGCCAGAAGATTCCCCTTTATTAATGGAGTGGCCAAACAATGGGGGAAATTCGGTATGATAGAGGTTAGAACCCCGTCCCCGGCCCCGTCGGCCTGGGCCACGGCCTCTATTGCTCATTACTGGATTTCTGCAAATATTCACGAGTTAAAAAATCGGGAAGAGAATTAGTTTCTCCTTTAATATATTCAATATCAAAATCAAAGACAGAAAGTGTGGATTGCCAAGAGGCAAAAATTTGGCGTTGGGCTAAATTGGCAACATCTTTTTTAAAGATTTGTTTAGCAACAGAACAATCAACTCTGATTAAAAAATGTTGATTTAATAAATCATCCTGGAATTTTAAAACACATTTAATAATGGCTAAACATTCTTTTTTAATTGTCGGATAACGTTTTGCTGCGTCGAGCCAAATACCAGAGTGAAATCTTAAAAGTTCTTCTTTTTTAGTATTTGGATTAAACTGTTTTAATATGCCACCAAATCCTAAATCTGAGGCATCTGTTTCAACTATCTTTTTCCATTCTGGATGAGGTAAACATAAGCAAGGAAGAGTCTGAACTCTAGCTTTAATTTTCTTAACAGCTGCTGTATGTTCTGGACCCCAAACAGGAGGGTTTTTGCGAAGGCGGCTGTAAAGAACTGCTGCATCAGTAGCAAGATTAGGGTAATAATCATGAATATAATTTAAACTACCCAGAAATCTCTGCAGTTGGGTTTTATCCTTAATTTCATCTGGAAATTTGGAAGCAAATTCCATACTACGATTTATAGGAATAATAGTTCCATTATGAATATTATGTCCTAAAAATCTAACAGTTGTTTGGAAAAGTTTCATTTTTAGAGCAGAAACAACAAGGCTATTTCTGGAAATAACATGCTTAAAAATGTTAAGATGTTTCATATGCTGATCTATGGAGGATGAGAAAATAAGAACATCATCAATATAGCACATAGCAAATTCTGTATAAGGATTAAAGATATCATTCATAATATGCTGAAATTCTGATGGTGCATTTTTTAAACCAAATGGCATAACATTCCATTCAAAATGCCTAAAGGGTACTGTAAAAGCAGTTTTATAACGATCATTTTCTGCAATTTAAACTTGCCAATAACCTGACTTCATATCAAATTTAGAAAATATTACTGCATCCTGTAAACGATCTAAAAGATCTTTTTTGTTAGGGACTGGATATCTAATCCACTGTAAAGCTTCATTAAGAGGTTTATAATTAATTACTAATCTGGGAACACCTCTTTCAATTTCTGCATTTTTATCAACATAGAAAGCAGTACAACTCGAAGGAGATCTACTCGATCTAATTAATTGTTTCTGGAGAAGAGTATTAATTTCATTCTTACATAATTCCATATATTCTTTTTTCATTTGACTGGGACGAGCCTTGGTCGGGATTTTCCTCTCATCAAAAGTGGGCTCATAAGGCAATGAAACAATATGTTTCTTGCGATTCCAAAAGGCGTTGGGAACATCACTGCAAATTTCTGCCTGGAATTCCTTTTCAAGCAATTTAATTTTTTGCTGAAAAGATGTTTGCTGAAGTCTTTGTTCTGTAGTTAAAAAACTAACTCATTCTGGAGAAAATTAATCTGATTTTGTTTTAAAAGCATTAAATCAGTAATTTGATCTAACTCTTTAGTATGTGGTGAAGTGATAAACTCAAAAACAATTTTTTGATCATCTAGGGTTGTATGAATGCCAATTGTATCAATTTTAGTAATAGGCATTAAAAGGTTTAGAAAAGGGGTACCAAGAATTATGTTCTGAGACATGTTTTTGATAAGAACAAAAGATGTTTTTAAACATAATCCCTGATTACAAATTAATACTTCTGGAAGTTTGTAATCAATATACAAACTATTACCACTGGCACTGGTGAGGGATTGACTTGTTTTCTGGAAATATTTGGTTGGAACCAATCCTTCCTGTATACAATTCATATCTGCACCACTATCAACCAAAGCAATAGCATCTCGAATGATATAATCTGGTTGAATCATAAATGTGATACGAATGTACCATTTCTGAAATGTTATTCTATTTAATAACATAAGATAATCTGGATCTGACTGTTCTACAGCTTTTTCTTTATCCTGTAACTTGGTATTAATTCTTTTAATTTCAGAATTAATAGCAGTATTAGAAGTCTGTAGATGTTTTATTTCTACTTTCAAGGCATTAATTTCCATTTTTAATTCTTGAATAGTAGTGGGTTTTTCTGAAGGGGGTGTCTGCATTCTATTAAAAACTTCTTTCATGTTATAATGTTTTGGCGGAAGAATTTCTTCTTTCTTTTGTTTATAACACATTTCAAGAAATTTTAATTTAATAGCAGGATCTTTTATTTCATCAGCAATATCTAACAGATTTTGCTCAGAATCAGTAAGGACATTAATACTGGGACCAATATTAAGTCCATTCATTAAAAATATTGATTTCCAATAATTGAGTTCATCTGAGATTTGATTTACTGAAGTTTTACAAGGACAATTTTCATTTTCTGGAGATTCATCTGTTTCTTCATCAGAGCTAGATGAATATATTGCTGCTAATTCATTATCAGACAGATCGGATGATGAACTAGAGTCAGAAATTAATTGTAAAATCTTCTGCTGTAAATCACCATCTAATGCTAACTCATTAAGCTTAGATTGTATCTTAGCTCTACATTTATTAGCATAATGGCCTACTTGGCCACATTTATAGCATTTAATATTGGATTTATTTTTCTGAAATTTTCCTTTAGCTTTAGATTTATATCTAGGCTTGGAAGGTTGAGGTTGGACCTGAGATTTAGAATATTTAGGATTTCTATATTTTCTGGATTTTTTATAGGGCTTAGAATAGCTTTTATGTTTTCTTGGCTTATGTGGATACTGGACTTGGGGATCATAGGCAAATTGTACACAAAATTCGCCTAACTCTCGTTTTCCTGTAAGTTGTTGTTGTTTAAGTTGTTGCTGGAGTTTAAGATCATTGCAAAGTGCAAGACCTTCATCAGTTACTATACTTACGAGCTAACCATAAGTATAATGGTGGTAAGGAATGTTTATAGAATGATGTCTGTCCCTTAACTTCTTGCGAACTCTTTATGCAAAAAGGGTAGGAAGGCCATCAATGAATTTGGCTTTCCAATGTTCTGAACTACCATCAGTTCTCTGCATGACTTTCATCAGGAAAACATCTTTATACCATCGAAAATGGGATAAAGAAGGACATCGAAGTTTCATAAGCAGTTCTCTGTTACGATCTTCAATTCCTGAAACATGTCCAATAAAATGGGCAATTATTGTGTTTATTAATGTGTAAACGACATCTTCTTCTTCTCGTTCAACCGGTGCTGGAGCAGTACCAGTACTAGGACCTGTTCTGGTATCAATATCAATGACAGTTTTGGTGGATGAAAGGATCTCAGTACATTAGTTAGTTGTGAGAATATTATCCCACCATCCTTTCAGGACACCAGTGAAGCCACTAACAAGGTACCCGGGCAACCTGGTGATCAGAATTATTATTTTGTTTGCAAACAGTAGCAAACATGAGCATATGCTGGAGAAGTTCATAAGTCTGGTATTCTGAAAGACCGTCAATATTCCATTCGTAAATGGTATTACTATGGTAACAACGTTGAGTCAGAAGAAAATCTTCCTCATAGAGAATATCCATGGGGGTTGGTCGAGGATAGTAAAATCGACTGGAACCAGTCGGAGATGTGCGCTGGGTATTGGTGTTGTAATGAACACGATTGACAGAAGAAGGTTCATGTTGAAAATTTTGCTGGATATCAAGAATCTGCTGAGGAGATAATTGGTTATAGGAGTCATCAATATCGCCTAAAGAGGTACTGGATAACATAAGAACTTGGGATTTAGAAGACTGGGGAGGATCACTAATTTTTAAGCCCTGAATTTTTGAAAGAAGAGTATCCATAAAATCGGTTTCTTCTTTAGATTTTAATTTAAAATCTTTAAGGACAGGAGTAGGTTTAATTAAAACCGGTTCAGTTACAACTATAGGTTTGGGTTCTAATTTGCAATTTTTCTTAACATGGGCAACCATTTCTTCAATTCTTGTCAGCTGCTTGCCTGCTGTTTGACAAAATAAATTGGTATAATTATTTTGTTTAAAGACAGGGATGATGTCTTGTACAAGCACTGGATCACGATTTTGGTTTTTATGAGGAATGTCTGTATAGGCTGCGATTGTCATTGGTTTGTTATTATTGCCTGTAGGCTGAAGTTCTAAGGCCTGAGTTGGTGGATGGACAGAAACAATTTCTTGACCATCAGTAGTTAACCATCGTCGCTGAATGTTTTCTAGCACATTAAGCTGAGAATTTGGAGGCTGGACATTCTGAATATACCATAGGGGAAAAGGAAATAAAACTTGAATTTCCTCAAGATATAAATAATACTGGAGTTTATAATCTTGTAATTGTTCTTTGGTATGTATCTTGAAATACCATTTTCTAAATTCTGTATATTTTTCCTGGAATAAATCCTGATTTAGGAGTTTGCGATTTTCACTTCCTGGTGTAAAATCCATTTAAATTCTAAAATCCATATCACTAGCTGTAGGGCTGTATTGGCCCTTTTGTGATTCCTTTTTAACTGGATAAATATTAGGAGGAATCTGTTGGTCATAAATTCCATGGGGAATTTGTTGATCAGAATATTGAACACTGCGAATTATGGGATCTTGATCTGAATCGTTGGGTTCATCAGAATGAGGTCTGGAATAAGACCTTGAAGGTTGTCCTTGGAATATAGCATCTGGAGGATCAGAATAAGATTGTCTAGATGATTCTGGATACTCAACCTTATAAGGTTGATGAGTAGGAGCAGTCCTAAAACTGGCAGTAGACATACTTCTGGATAATTGAACTGGAGGTCTTTGAAATTGAAGGTAAACATTACCTTGGTGGGTTTGAATTATATCATCCAAATTGTGTCTCACAATTGGTCGTGGAGGTACAGCATTGGTTATCTGCCATTTTTCTAGAAAGGTTATTTTTTCCCATTCAATCAGTTTAAGAACAGCAACCTGACTACTGTAAAGGTTAGTGTCTATCAACACTGTTTGACCATTCACACTTTGTTTCCCAACATAAGGATTTAAAGTGGATAAAACTTTCAAATAAATTCTGGAAATTACCGAAAATGGTGGAGATCCGGGAAGATATTCATATCCATTAGTAAGAACTCGGAATTCTAAAACCTTAGATAGGTTTTGATCAGAAAGAGCGATACTGAAATTTGGATATATATCAAAATATACTGGACCATGAGCTAAACTGGTTTCCATGGCTCCCATGAGCGAAGCTCTCCAATTAGTACACCTACCATCTCGTAGAGTACATTGAATACTGGTATTCTGACCTAAAAGAGTCAAAGGTTTTAAAGCAATCTGGACAAGTCCTATGTGGACATATTTGTAATCTTTAAAGAAAGGCATTAGATCCTGGACATTAAGTAAATACATTAATGTATCATTATTTTCTACTGGAGCTGCATGTTCAAAAGTTTTAATAATCTTTTTACTGAAAAAATTTAAAGTACCAATTTTATAAATGGCCTTTGGATCTACTTTCGGGATTGTCCATTTATCTAAGGCTTCTTTAACTTCCTGGTATGCAACAAGTTCTCTAGCTTCTGATGAAGAGGCTCCTGTATTGGATACTGTAAGGGCTACTGTATTTTGTTCTGAGGAAACAGTACTCATTTGATTGTATATGACCATATATAGTATAATTAAAAATTAATAAACCAAACTATTAAATACATTAAACTAGATGCAAGACAATGCAAATATAAACTAGATGCAAGACAATGCAAATTAACTAGATGCAAGACAATGCAAATATAAACTAGATGCAAGACAATGAAATTAACTAGATGCAAGACAATGCAAATTAACTAGAATAGGTGTTTAATTTAATAAGCGAATGCTAGGTGACAACAACAACAAAAACAAACATGCTTAATGAAGACATCTTGAAAGGGGACTTCCGGTTTACTTCCCGGAAGGTTTGTGATGCGTCAAAAAGGATACACCTTGTCCGCGTTGATGGGCGACGACCACCGTACATTGAGACCAAGGTTCCCGGGTTTCCACGGAGGCGTTTTGAATCAAATTTTGAGCATTCCTCGGGATTGTTGGAACCCAGGGACACATACCAAGATCAAATAGGCAGAGGAAGCTGGTGGAGGACTGCTGGCCATCAGGGAGAGCCGCCGGATACTACCGGCCATTATTGGCCACTGCTGGCCATCGATAGAGTGATGCCGGCCATAGATGTGCCCCTGCGGGCCATTGGTGGCAGATTCGGGCAAAATGGTCTTTTCGGCCATGGGTCTTTAAATAGACCCAAAATTACTCCATTTCCTCACAAACCCTTGCATAGAAAACATTTTCCTTGCCCTCTATGTGTGCCTTCCCTCTAGATTCGCGCGTTCTACTCGTTTCTCAACACCCTAAACAATCTTGAATTGTTAAAACCTCTTGGTTTTCTTCGATTTGAACCGATCAGAAATTGAATCTGAGGCGCCTTTCATCATTTTCCCATTCGAGGATCGTTTCCCCTAGATTTCTTTTGAGGTTAGTTCACTCTTCGCGGGTTTTCAACTTTTCTTGAATTTGCTCTCTCTTAGGGTTTAGTTTGTACAAAACTCCACCATTTTGCTCATTTTTGCTCATTTTCGCTTGTTTTTGCATCTATCTCAGATGGCTGACGATGTCCCACATAATGAGGGCTTCCCCGCACTTCCTCCAGTAGAGTCGGTGGCAGACTTTGCGGCTGAGCCAGAGGTTGATCCTCAGCCTTTACCATTGAGCGTACGTCCCTTCGACCCCGCGAGGTATCAGCCGGAGACTCACATTATTCCGGTGGCGGGAGGCATCCATACTTTCACCGATTTTGATGAGGGCGCACTAGACGACCTCTTACTAAGAGAGCCGATGTCTCACTTGTCAGCCATTGCTGTGGAGGTACCAACTCTACTTTTCTGCAGTATTACTTTCAACTATTTGTATTTCTTGCATTGTTTCGATCTGATCGCATTACATGCTTTGATCCGACTATATTTCATACATTATTTCTCTGCATTTAACTATACTTTGCGCATCACTACCTTATATGTACTGTATACGAGCACACCTGGGGCGTCATTATTCTGAATTCAACTATATCTTCGATACACCACTGATTCGCACGCAACTGTATTTTCAATACATCACTGATCTGATCTGAACTACATTTTCAATACACTGCTGATCTGTCTTGAACTGTATTTACTGTTGCAGGATGGATCCCGCTCCTTCAGGGGTTATGGTGCTACGACCGCTCGGGATTGGTACGATGTGCTTCCCTCGATGGTCCGCCGGATCATCGACGAGACCGGCTTTGGCGTATTTTTCTGCAGCTTGAAGCGAGTTACAGCGAGTCGCCCTCTCCTAGGGGCTCTTGTGGAGAGGTGGTGGGACACCACCAACTCTTTCCACTTCTCCGCTGCGGGAGAGATGACGATGACTCCTCTTGACTTCGCCATGATCACCGGCCTAGGCGTAGGAGGTGATCCGATTCCCCTCGATCCCAACATGGGAGAGTGGGTGGCTGCATGGGACACATTGCTTGGAGAACGTCCTCCGATACTTCGAGCAGGCATGGTTAGATACTCTTGGTTCGAGGAGCATTACAGGAGGGGGGATCCCGATACTGATGAGGAGGCAGAGCAGTATGCCAGGGGCTTCCTCTTGTTCCTTTTCGGTACCACCTTGTTTTCGAACAGGTGGAATACCGTGGGTTTATACTTCTTGGGTGCTTTGGTGGTGCTCCAGCGAGTCCGTTTCTACGACTAGGGCGCGGCCGGCCTCACCACTCTTTATGGATACATGAGCTCCACCTCTCGGATGTGTGGGAGGTTGATTGGCGGTTACTGGCAAGCTTGGGAGGTACACAACCTGGTTTCTCCTTTTCATTGCTTTATTCAGCATTCGTACTTTTGCTTTGTTCGACACTTGTACCTTCTGTATTTTCTGTATCTGCTCTTGCACTGTATGCTTTCTGCTTTGCATTTCTGTACACCATACATGCTGCACACACACAATCAAATATTTGCTCTAGGCCGGCAACCTTTATTCACTGTACTGCGTTTTGTTTTCTATAATCAATTCATACATTGTACTGATCACATCTTTCTAACAGCTGTGGGTATACACATACTTCTCGGCACTTGCTCCAGAGCCTGTGGAGGAGACCCCAGCGACAGTCCCATTTTCTGATGTATACGACGACCAGCTCCGTCGTAGGACCTGAGAGAGCTTCATGTTCTTCCAACAGTATTTCGACACGGTTATGGCGCGTGAGGTAAGTCTGCAATAAGATTATTTCAATTAATCCGATGCATCTTGATTAGTTATTTGACAATTGATCATCTTGTCAGTTTTCTTTTCTCATATTACATGGCAGCCGTGGGATGCTATCCCGTCAGAACTTCGAGATCAGTGCCACACTACTCGGACTATGTCTCAATTCCACATTCTCTTCGAGGGCCCGATCTGTCGCGCCTAGTTTTTGAGTGAGCGCTTCGTGCGTCAGACTTTGGGAGCGCCTGCTCCATTTGTGCCGATGGCACCTACACCATCGTTGAGGGAGACACACAGGTTGTCCGCCGACCAGGTGATTCAGTTCATGGTAGGACTGGAGACGGAGTACTTCCGCGCAGAGGGTGACTACACGACCTTTATTCAGACGCATCTGATGCCACCTTTGACTGGTGTCCGAGGAGGAGAGGGAGCGAGGGCTCCAGCCGCAAGAGGGAGAGGCGGAGCGACCAGGTCTCGTAGGAGGAGAGGTCCTGAGGGGAGACAGGGGACTGCATGGCCCATACTGCCTGCTACTATGACATGCCGAGGGTGGGCTGGAGAGACTTATCAGATTCCCTTCGCTCATCCTCCAGCTGGTCATGAGCTTGTCGGAGTTTACGGCTCGACCCCGGTATGTGCTATACCTTTCATTTTGCACAGTCATTTCCTTTCATTGGATATCCCGCAGAATACTAATGACTTCAACATTTTTGCAGGCTCCCATTGAGTACACTCGTCAGTCTCTGGAGATGACGGCTTCGGTGATGGGATGTTGCAAACGAGTATGGACTTGCTTAGTATTTACAGTATTCTGGTGAGTTCTTTCAAACTGCACTTCATGCCACACAGTCTTTTCTTGACACGCCATCATTTGCACAATTGCACACTACACTGATCTGATACATTGCTCCCATACACTACTCACGATACACATCCACTGCAAATCATTCACTACTCACAGTACATTATTCTTTGCATCTGATACATTTTGATTACTAATGCATTTTGGTGGATTGTCCTTTTCCAGATTCCTTTCTTGACGCTCGGCCCATCTGGTGCCTCAGCAGGAGCGGGGGCGGGTCCTTCAGCACCTCCCCGAGCAGCAGGGAGAGCAGGACGAGGGACTAGTTCACGGGGGCATGCCCCAGATGATGATGAGTCTGACGAGGAGGCAGTGAGTCCGCATTCAGGGTCGTCTCACGATGGAGATGGAGCCGGGGATGGCTCGAGTTCAGAGTTGAGTGCTGACGGTGGCGATGTTCCAGAGTCCTCCCGGTCGAGGAAGAGAACGAGGAGGACTTCTCAGTTTTGAGGCGACCGGCGCCGATCCAGACATTCTGTTGATTCAGACGTTGCTCTTCTTTTGCTTTATTTTTCTTTTTACTAGTAATTTTGCACACTGTACTGCATTAGGCAGATTTACTTTTTAAAACTATGCTCTTTTGTAAAAAGAATCTACGATGGAATGAAAACAACATTTTGTTGAAAAAAGTGTTTCATTTGTACATTCTATGCATCGCATTGCATCGCATCATTTTACACAACAATGTAAATGAGTTCGAACTTTTGTTTTGAAAACCAAACACTCGAATTGCACTAATCAGGTAGTGAACCGACTAACAACAAAACAACTCGATAAGCAAATCAAAGTCTTAACAAGTTTACAACTCGATAAGCAAATTACGACAACTCGATAAATGAAAGGAAGATGATTACAACCTGACAAAAAAAAAAAAACTAATACGTCTTAAACGAGACACGACAGAGTCCAATAGGACAAAACAAGACCTTAAAAGACCTAGGTAACAGGACTTCACTGTAGCAGACAAACTGGGTCTTCATCAAGAAGGCCAGTGAGCATGAGGGAGAGACTGCCGGCCACATAGGAAGGCCTGCCGGCCATCAGTGTGCCACTGCCGGCCACTGATGAGCCACTGCCGGCCATCGATGGCAGACTCTCCGAAACGGCGACATCTGTCCTCCACTCACTGCCTTATCTTCTATATGAGTTCCAGCTCCGGGATTCTCTTCATTTCAGCTTAAATTTGCACCAAATGGAAGCATTCCTTGCCCAAAACCTCACAAACTGGATTGCGAACTTAGATGGCTCGGAAAAGCTTAATTTTCGGGGTTTTGGCATAAGTGCACTATTCACGTTGAGTCGTACCCCGCTGCGTTTTTCGTTTCTTCATGCCGCGGCAAGGTTTTGGAATCCGGTGACATACATCTTTAGCTTTGGCGGGCAAGAGACGTGTCCCACTTTTGAAGACTTTCAAGCTTTAATGGAATCCGAGAGCGATGAAGAAATCTTGCCACAATTCCGCTTCGGCTACGTCCAAGCACTGGGGCAGATGTGTGGGCTCACTTTGCATGATGCTCGATCATTGATTCATGATATAGAGTTAGACATTCCGAGCTTAATTTGTCAGTTTTCTAATACCGGTGACCGCGGCGACCATCATTGGCAGAGTTATCGGCAACATGTGCTTTGCTTGTGCATGTTATCTCATTTTTTGCTTGCCCCAGGCTCCGGTGGGTTTAGCACTCGTTTGATTGAAATTGCTGAGGGCTTGAGGGAGGGCAAAAACTACATTGCCATGACTTTAGCTGAGACATTGATGGGCTTGGACGCTTTTCATCGCCGAGAGACGGCTAGATTGGCAGGGAGCCCACTACTATTGCAAGTATATTTCCCACCCTTTCTCACATATGTTTCTCACATCACTCAGCCCTCAAACTCGATTTTTCTCTCAAAACCCTTTTCTTACTTTTCTCTCAACGTACACCTCTCTATTCTTTAATCTCTCATTTTTCATCCCTCCCCAAATATGGTTGATGGACAAATTGAAGATCGTGGACTCCTGCCCGACATATTCAACTCGTAGCTACTTCTTCCGACGACGTCTAGTCGATGCCCCGGATGAGGGAAGGTGGTTCAACTGGATGTGCAGTTTGTCTGCTACAGACATTGCTTGGCGCTACCCTTGGCTCAATCTACCGGCGATGAGTTATAGCATGACCCGTCAGCTTGGGATCTAGTTGGTTGGCCTGGCACACTGCGTGTTCTACTTTTCATTCCGATTCCGGCGCCAGTTCAGACATGATCAGACTTGCCCGGAGGAGGAGATAGAGTACCCTGCTACATTTCCGGTCCGAGGCACGCAGCTAGCTCGATATGCCATAGCCTGGAGGACAAGAGAGCATCTGGCTCCTGCTTCTGCTTTCAGTTGTACCCTTTCTGATAAGTGCCTAGATTGGCTCAAT